>JARJLF010000672.1:0-149395 GCA_029378395.1 Mycena leptocephala | reverse complement strand
GAGCAGGTTATATCGCAACTGGACGAGGCCAAAGAGAATCTCCCCGGAGAGGACACATATGAGCGTACAGCAAGCTGTTACGTTCAAGCAGATGCGATTTGTACCAGAGAACTACCGTTCTCTTCAACTCTTTCAGTAATGAACCGAGCGGAAGGTCTGGTCCCAGAAGGAGCATTGGTAGTAGGCGACCCAGTGTTGCAATACTTAAATTGTCTCCCGCCAGGAGTCGCACCCAAACAGGTCTTCGTTGCCTTTGCTGATACTCAGCGGGTGGCCGAAGAATCGATAGATCTGCGTGTTGTCTTCCCGCTCATTCATGGAGTTGGGGAACAAGAAAGCATTTATGACGGTGGGTCTCAGATCGTGTCCATGGCGCAAGCAGTAGCTGTCGAGATGGGCATAGGCTGGGACCCTGATCTTCATTTATATGCAGAGTGCCAACGGGCAAGTCGAACAGTCAGTAGGCTTGGCCCGGAATGTAGCCTTTAGATTCGACGGAGTGACGTTGTACCTACAAGTACACATCATTAGAAATCCTGCGTATAAAGTGTTACTCGGCCGGCCATTTGAAGTACTCACTAAATTGGCCGCTGCCAATGATACGGACGGGAGTCAGTTATTGACACTGACGGATCCTAATACTCAGCGGAGATGCGTGGTTCCTACGTTCAAACGTGGGATCATTAGGCAGCTCAAGAAGGTCAGAGATACTTCAACTGAGATTAAGGAAGCTCCCGCAGCTCCCGAGAAAGTCTCGTCAGATTTTCAGAATTCGATGAATTGATGAAGCATCAAGGAGAGTTCGCCGTACAAATTGAATTAGATGAGAATAGAAATGCTAGAATTGTGGCGGTACAATTCAGTGGCCCGGAAGGATTCACCCTGGAAGAAACCAGGATGGCGTACCTCCAAGCTGCTGTACCCCACGTCAAGAATGATGAGCCGGCCGTTCAGCTGTTTCAGGATTTCTCTGGACAGTTAGCGGGCGGCGGCCAGAAAGATAAAGTAAAGGGGACGTATGTAGTTCAAGTCGCGAATCAGTTGAGTGACCCGGCGACTGCGCAACAGTTCACCAACTTTGTTGCAGACCCGGAGACCTTAACGGTATCGGCCAGGCGGCTGCATTCATGCAGGCGGAAGCAGATGATTACGCGCGGTCTGAGGAACGTTCAAAACATACTGCCGGGGCACGATGTTCTTGTTGCGATTATGCAGATTGGTTATTGCCCGGGTTTGAACATAATGTCACCCGGGAAAGCCAACCTAAAGATATTGTGTCGCCCGGAGTAATGTTAAACGCGAAATTAGACGTGAAAGAAGTACTGGTTGGTAAAAAGTACAAACCGGTCGCGTTGAAGGTTAGGCCCGTTTACGAGCCTCTCCCGGAAGAATTCAGAATCACCAGAAATATTACCGGGGATCCCCTGGCAAATCTGGTACCATTAGATCCTCACCCACCGAAGTATACTCCAGTAGGACGCTATACGCAGGAACGTAAGGACTTGGTAGATCAACTACATGACGATCAGTTTCTGAACGAAGCAGAAATGGATGTAGTGCATCATATGTTAATGATTCACGAACAAACCGTTGCTTGGACAGACGAAGAGAGGGGAACTTTTAAAGAGGAATTCTTCCCGCCGATTAAATTACCGGTGAAACCTGACCATAAGGTGTGGGTGGAGCGAAATATTCCTATTCCGCCAGGTCAGTTGGAAGAAGTCTGTAAGGTTCTCCGGGCCAGTATAGACGCGAACATTTATGAACCGTCAAATGGCTCGTACCGAACAAAGTACTTCGGAGTCTTGAAGAGCGACAAGAAGTCCATAAGATTGGTACACTCCCTGGAACCTTTGAATGCTGTGACGATTGCACATTCTGGAGTTCCACCGGGAGCTGCTGATTTGGCTGAGCACTTCGCCGGCCGATCGTGTGGGTCAACATTTGACCTATATCGGGTTATAATCACAGATTGATTCACCCGGAGTCAAGAGACTACACGACCTTCAGTCACCTTTCGGCGCGTTGAGATTAGTTCGGTTACCGCAGGGATGGACGAACTCAGTTCCTATATTTCATGAAGATGTGACACATATATTACAGGACGAGATTCCTCACGTCCCGGCCATACATCGACGATGTACCGGCCCGCAGGCCACCCACAAGATACGAATTAGCGGATGGGACGGAAGAGAGAATTCCTGAAAATCCGTTGATTAGACGATTCGTTTGGGAACACTTGCAAGATTGTAATAGAGTACTCACGAGATTGGCGTACTCTGGCGCTACAGTCTCCGGAAAAAAACTACAGATCTGCCGCGGCACGTTCAAAGTGGTCGGACATGTGTGTACCTACGAAGGAATGAAACCAGATGACGATAGGATTGGAGTCATTGACCGATGGGGCCCGCTGAAGGACTTTCACGAAGTGAAGGCTTTCCTAGGAACTGTAGGCGTCATGAGAATGTTCATTCAGGACTACTCAGTGAAAGCCGAACCTATTCAGCGGCTGACCCGGAAAGAAGTGATATTCATTTGGGGACCCAGTCAAATGGCCTCAATGCAAGCTCTGAAGGATGCGTTGAAGTGTTGCCCGGCGTTGAAACCACTCAACTATGATTGGGACTCCTCGTTGTATTGGCCGTTGACACCTCTTATATTGCTGTGGGAGCGTACGTTTATCAGTGCGACCCCTTAGATCCTATAAAGAAATATTACGCACGCTTCATGTCTATTCCTCTGAATGAGCGGGAGGCTAGATATTCTCAACCTAAGCGCGAGCTCTTTGGTTTGAAGCGTACATTAGATGCGATGCAGTACTGGTTGTTAGGATGCCGCAAGTTAGTGGTAGAAACCGACGCACAGTACTTGAAGGGCATGTTGGATCACCCGGGAATGGGACCAAACGCCACTATTAACCGCTGGATTGAGGAGATTCTTATGTTTCATTTCAGTCTGAAGCACGTACCTGGAAAAACCTTTGGACCCGATGGGCTTTCCCGTCGACCAATCCAACCTGGTGACCCGGAGTACCCAGACACGGAAATTGATTACGATAATAATGAACCTCCGAGACCTCACCCGGACAGTGCGAGTTGGCCACCGATACGTGACTTTGAAGATTTCAAGCACGAAATTGATACTCACGGAGGATATATGATTCAGCTGCTACAAGATAAAGCGGAAGGACCTGAAGACTTCGAGTTAGAATTATCAGTCGCTCGAGGATTGACTGAACAGCACTCAGCGGTTGACTCGCTCAGATTGTCGAGGTACTTGCGCAGACAAAGAAGAAGAAACCAGTAAAATTGGGACCTCGCCCAGCGGGCGAACCACTGATTCCTGGTTTGGAGTTCAAGTATGACCCGGAGAAACGGGAACCATACCCAGAAGGACACCGGACTGAAGCAGGGATTCGGGCAGATGAACGTCTGCTTGTACTGCGCGACTGGTGGAAGGACACTTTAGTTCGACCGGGCGAAATGAATGACAAGGAATTCAAAAGTTTCTTACGTTTCGCGTCAGCCTTCTTCTTGGACAAGAACGGGCGACTATATCGGCGGGCGATAGATTCAGCGGCTCACCAACTTGTAGTCGATAAAGACCACCGCATGTTTATGATGCGGGCGGCTCACGACAGCATAGGCCATAAAGGCGGATTTGCAACCAAGTCGTTAATAGAGCTGAGATTCTGGTGGCCTGAATACGAAAGAGACGTCAATTGGTATATTAAAACTTGCGAGTTGTGCCAATTGAGACAGAAAACCTTGCTAAGGATCCCGCCCACTTTGACCTTCACACCGTCATTGTTTCAAGTCGTTCACATAGATGTGATGACGGTTGGGACTCCATCTAATGGCTTCAATAAAATAGTTGACGCAAGATGCGCACTATGTAGTTGGTTAGAGGCAAGGCCGATAAAGAATGAGAAAGCACGCACACTGGCTCTCTTCATCTTAGAAGATATAATCTGTAGATGGGGTTGCCCGGTGGAACTCGTAACAGATAATGCGCCGGCGTTCCTAGCAGCGGTAGCATATTTGAGTGCGAAGTATGGGATTCATGGAATAAGGGTCTCTGCGTACAATTCTCAAGCCAACGGGAAGGTAGAGCATGGTCATTGGCCGATGCGCCAGTCTTTGGTAAAGGCAACGGCGGGAACCCAGGCAAATGGTTTTGGTTCTTCCCGCAAGTCGTCTGGTCAGACAGGGTCACAATTAGGAGAGGAACCGGTTGCTCACCATACTTTATGGTCACCGGGGCACATCCTACACTCCCGCTGGACATCGAGGAAGCTACTTGGCTTGTCGAGTTGCCCGGGAGAGTCCTGACTACCGCTGAATTGATTGGTTATCGAGCGCAAGCCCTGGCTAAGCACTTCACGCACGTTGAGCAGATGAGAGAGCGGGTGACTGCTGACAAACGTGCCGCTCTCCGGAGATATGAAATTGCTCACGAGCACACGATCAAGGATTACCACTTTCAGCCGGGTGACCTGGTACTTGTTCGGAATACCATTGTGGAGAAATCCTTGAATACGAAGATGGCGAACAGATATTTAGGCCCTGTGATAGTTATCAGAAGGACACTGGGAGGAAGTTACATCGTAGCTGAAATGGACGGTTCAGTCTTTCAGTCTAAGATTGGCCAGTTCCGGGTAGTCCCATTTGAACAACGGCGCGCTATAAAGCTCCCGGATAATATTCATGATCTGATAGATCTCTCCGCTGAAACGTTGGAGGAAATGATTCGTGATGAAGGCATGGACTTGTATCAGGGGCGCGACTTCCAGTTTGAGAACGTTCGGTTGGGGGCTAATGATGATTACATCGAGCCGCCCGCTGAGTCGGACGAAGCTTGGATTGAGCAGCCGGAGAACTCTGATGATGAAGAGGAACCCTCCCGCCCATTGACTAGGTCCACTGCCCGGAAGGAAAAAGAATGAAAGGCTGAAACACAGCTTGATGAATGCATTTAGTAGCTAAAAGACAAAGCGTACAAATGGTATTCGGCGGGCGAAATAATGTGGCAAAAAGCCGTAGAAAGTAAGAAATGTGCGCGGGTGTCCTGTGCGAGTGGCCGGGAGACGAAAATATATACGAAAATGTGGGCTGCGGATAGAAATCTAAGGTACCATAGTGTCCATCCCAACGCCAGGAATCTCCGGGAGAGAACGGAGAGTGTCAGCAATGAACTCTCCCTCCTCGACCAACTGACCACGGCGGAGGAGCAAGCTGCGGCACTGCTCGTGGAGAGTAGCGAGCTCTACCATGATGTAGTAGACCCGCTTGCGCATGGCGAGCGTGTTGGTGGAGAAATCGGTAGACATAGCAGTCATGCTGGTGACTTCGTCAATAAGCGAAGTAATGTTGGGCGCATTCGCATAGAACTCGGCGGTAGCTGCGCAACAGACAGTCAGCGGGCAACGCAAGAAAATGAATAGCGACTAACCGGCGGTCAAGAAAGTGTCTTCGTGGAAAGGAGTCCCGTCGACGCGAGCGCGTTTGGACGAAGCCTTAGTCTCCTTACCCTTCTTAGAAGGAGTGGGACTAGGCTAACGACCAAGTTAAGCTAGAGAAAATTGGGAAGGAAAAAGGGCAACTCACAGCGCGTCCACCCTCCTTTTCTTTGGGTTCCTTCACGACTTTCTTGCTCTTGGAAGAACCTTGGGCAGCCTTGGTGTGAGCGGGGACATCCTCGTCGACGAGCATCTGAGAAACGCGTGCAACAACCGCGTCAGTCACGTCCCACACCGAATGAGCAAGCTGTAAATGAAATACCTCGTCAGCGGGAGTAGCTCCAGCGGCAGAACCACCAACGGTGTCAGCAACCTCGTCCTCGCTCTCTTCGACCAGAATAGTCGTAGAAACCTTCTTGGAGGCGGACCGGGTTTTCTGGGAACGAGTAGTCAGGAACGTTGAAAATACATCAGCGGGCGACTCACCCCAGCTTTAGCCTTGGCCGGAGCAACAGGAGCGGCGGAGCCAGACTTCTTAGGGCGGTCCTCTTGAATCGCTTTAGTGAACTTGACGATGGTGGCGTAACCACCAGGATAACTATAGTCGCGCTTGCCTTCAGGGTTGAAAAGCGTGTGATATAGCTGGCGGGCGGTGAAAATGGCCTCGCGAACGGTGTCCTGAGGATCCTCCAGCAAGAGCTGTTGGAGGTTAATCATGCGCGCCTGTCCGATTTGAGGTCAATAAGAGAAATAAGACATAGGAAGGGAAATTCACAGCGGCGGATCCGACCTCTGCGATCTGGACTTGACGAGCCTCGATGGGGGTGCCGTATTTACTGAGCTGCTGGGCCATGTCGAGGACCTTGAGGAAGTCGGCAGAGACCGCAGCATAATCGGCTTTTGACATAAAGAGCGAGCGTTCTTTTGAAACGAGAGTGGATTTTTAGCGGGGAGAAAATTTTATGAGAATGAATGCTTCGCCCGCCCACCTTTTAAAGACGACCGCTCGAGTCAGATCAGTCCCCCGGACGCGCGAAACAGGGTCCTTATCATGATTTTCTCCCGTGGAACAATAAGTCCCATGTGGATACTTCCGCGGGACCCCAGAAAGAGCGTCTGATCCTCATGGATGCTTCCATGGCAGCAACTGAGGGCAGTTGATATTTCTGAAAGGGGGAGGGAAATCGTGATAATGGTGTCACCGGACGAAATTTACGGTGTCACCGGGCGACGGAATTGCGGAAAGACCCTAGAAATCACGATAAAGGTTTCACCGGGTGACGGTTCAGAGTCGCCGGGCGAAACATGAAATGGATACAAGATTCTATTCCCGGACTTGAATTCAAGGTCACGAAAGGCATTGGTCAAGGAAAAGGATAGATTCGGTTAAACGGTACTAGAACGCGACAATGCTACTAGTTTATCTAGACACGCAGAGATGCAGGAAGTACAAGCGAGTACGTGTTACGCAACAAGTCAATACGCTCGCGAATGAGAAGAAGGAGAGCGGCCGGGCGATTAAGCTCAACGCAGTCGTGATAAAGAACGACGAGTTCCTTGAGTCCGGACCACCCCTTGAGAATGTTACGGGTAGTGTCGTCGCCGAGAGCAAGGAGATCGACAGTCTGAAGCTGAGTCCACGTCCCACGAGTCTGGGAGAAATAGTGGTTAAGCTGGGACAATTCCTGCGCCATAACAGCTAGAAAAAGAATTAGAATGATATCAAAGGATAGGGCTCAGAAACGTACGCGGGCGACGGCTAACCAGCTCATCACGCTCCCGGAAGAAGAACTCTTGCCACTTCTCCCAGCGCATGTAGCAGCAGTCGCGGTTCCCGAGCATAACGCAGCGGCCACAAGGGATAAACCACTGGACCCAGACGCAGTTGCGACCGTCAGCGGTGCAGCGAGTGCAGTCTTGCTCCGGCTAGTTCCATACGAAATGTGGTCAGAGCAATAATACTTGTGAGCGGGAAACAACGTACGAAACGAGACCGCAGCAGCATGTCAGCGCCTGTGTCTTCGCCGTCGTGAAGGCTAAGCATAATTTCTGGCATCTTGCAGGATATGAAGAAGTGGGCGGGAAGAAAATTGGTACCGACTGGTCGTCCGGAGAACCTAGTTATAGGTCTCCGGGAGCACATGTGGTGTTCTTATCGATGGAGGCGAGCGGGTAGCAATGATCGATCACGTCTGCATCACAATAAAGGGGTCTTTGAAATTTCAGGTGTCAGAATGGCCGGGTGATTTTCAAAGATGGCAAAAGAGAAGTCTGATGGGATTATTGACTCTACGACGAACGAGTACGGATACCGGTGGTGCGCTCAGTCTCCTCGGGAGAAGGTGCATAGTCGGTGGAAGGAATCTCAGGCAACAATTGAAGGTACCTGGTGGCGTACTGTGCCATGAGTGAACGGCCCTGAAGTCGGAAACTAGCCGACAGATGTCGCAGTAGTTCACCATCGGTGATCTGCTGGAGATAGTCCTGGTTACGGAAGATGAGACCCAGGGGCGCTCCGTCGTCGAGGCAGCCTTCAAACACCCAGGGCTGAAGCTCTCGGAAGGCTAGATAATGCCACAGCTCTGCAAAGGCCGGCCCTAAGATATAAGAGAGTCAGCGGGCGACGGCTGGAAAACGTCCCAGAACGTACAGTTGTTGTAAGAAAATACTTCAGCGCCGCCTTCGGGGTAGTTATAAAACCACCAGTCCCGACTGAGAAACATGCACGGCTTGTGTCCCTCTTCCCTGCAATCAGCGCAGCGCGCACCCCAACGCATAAAAGTGCACGAGTGGCCCGCTGATGCGCAGCGATGACAGACAAGGTCTGGCTGAAACACATGGAAATCGAAGAATAAATCAGTCACCCGCTGACTCTGTAATTGGGCTTGAAAGACTTACCACGGTATAAATATGGCGCACCAAGGTGTGGCTAGACACCGGAAAGTCAGAAAGGTCTATGCGGAGGGCTCCGGGGGATTGCATGTGAACGGAGACAGTGACCGCACCTTCAGCGGGCCACTTATGGAACCTCCTAAGTAAGTGTGACCGTTCTAATAAGCGGTTGATGTATCAATGATAAGAAGCAGGATCAGCGGGCGACGTTTGATCTGACAGAATCCGTCATGAGACTACAAGTTGGAGTGAGCGGGCGACACTTCTATTCTAAGCTACGACAATAGTGGTGCTAGGGATATCAAAAAGGGAGTCAGCCACTACGGAGACGACTTGATAAGTTAGTATTGGTTGAAGATGGGTCGGTAGCTAGAGTCAGTCGCTGACTCTTTTCAAACTAAAGAACACTTAAGTTGAACGACAAAGACCAAGAAATAGTGGCCCGGAGGCCTTGTATTTGGCTACTATTCGAAGACTACTATTGAATTAGTGTCTAAGGTAGCTCTATGTACAAAGTGACTAGTCCGAGTTGCGATTGTTCAAGAAAAGTTATATGATATACATGCGATTTGGATAAGACCACCGGCCGTTTCGGACTTACGGGGAATTTAGACGCTCGACCTCCTCTTCGGACTCCTGTGAGAACGGAGTTAGGAAAGTGAGAAGAACGGGATAGAGGGCTCACGAAAGCAAACAGAGTGGCCGGGTCATTCGACTCTTGCTGTTCAAGAAATGAGAAGAGGTCGCGACGTCTATAGCGGTAGGAGCACCGTAATGAACAATGGGCTCCTCATCAGGGCCACTGTCGTTTTCGTCCTCGGAACTACTGTCGGAGCTGCTCTCAGTGTCGTTGGCAGCGGCTAATTCTTCAGCGGCGATTTCCTCCTCGTCAACCTCGATGGCCTCGTCGTCGATGAAGTCCTCGAGGTCGAGCCGTTCGAGGAACCCGGAGCGCTTGGGTCTCCTGATGAAGGCCCTCGGGTCAGAGTCGTCACTGTCGAAGTCGGCGGGCGGCGGAGTCTTGTCAAGATGAGCATAAGCTTCTTGGCGAAGGCGGTTGCGGAGGTAGAAGCCTCTGACGCCCCCGCTGAGATTCTCGTCGTCGTCAACTTTGAGGTCTGAGATAAATTCGTCTTTCTAAAAAGCGAAACAATGAGAAAAGATATGAAAAGAGTGGCCGGGCCACGTACCTCAACTGGAACCCATCCCGGTTCCAAGCCCGCGTCGTTGTCTTGCGGTACTAGATAGTAACCGGGAGGCTCGAGTAGCTCCTGGGCATCGTACGCCGCGTAGAAATCGTAGGCGGAGGCGAACTTGGGAATTGGCAAGTCCAAGGCGTTGAGGTCGAAGTACTGCCAGTGGAATGCGTGGGTGACGATGGAGTCGGCCGTAAGACCTTGCGCCATAGCTACCCGGAGAGTGCGTTCCATACTGGACTCGTTCTTGAACCGGCCGATGAAAGACGCCCGCTCGAGTTCCTTGCGTGCGCGGAGTATGTTGAGAAGGAGCTCGAGGAAATGAAAGTGGTGCTCCGTCAGGAGGAGGGCGTGGGTGCGTTCGTGTGCCTTGAGAACTTCGGCTGAACGAAGGAGGTTCTCTTGGTGAGTGCGCCATACTACGAAACTGAAGTCAGATGAAAAAGAAAAAGAGTCAGCGGGAGACGCACCAATAGACGACATGTTGGTATAAGTCGTCAGCTCCCCGAAGATCTCATTGTTGATTTCGTCGCTCTGAGCCAAAGTGCAACTGGATACACCATGGGACTGTGAACAAGAGTCACAGGCCAGCGGGAATCCAGGCGAGTTGCAAATTGCACCGCTGCATGCACAAGGAACACAGCGGGGTCCCATCTATCGCAATAAAAAGCGTCAGCGGGCGACTCTAGAAAAACGAAAACGAACCTTGGGCGGCGCCGAGTTGATAACTTCGCGAATCATATCGAAGTCGACCAGGAAATATCGGCCATCTTGAGTCTCCGGGAGACCGTCGTGGCAAGCCAAAGGCAGAAGAGTGGTGAGCTTCTTGATGACGTCCTTGCTGAGCGCAGGAACGGGAATCTTGTCCTCACCCTCCTCGAGTTTGGGGTGTTGGTTATGGGACTCCCAAAAGCCAAGTCCTGAGTTCATCGGGGATTAGCTGATATATATGATAAAGAAAAGAAAGGGACTTATTGCAGTGCGAACAGGCCAAATCCCAGTGCGTCGAAGGATACCTTGACTGGCGAGCAAGCTCTTGCGGACCAGCGGGTCCATATCTTGATCGTCCGTGAGTGAGCGGGGGTCGACGATGCGCTTGGTGGAGGGCCGGGGTTTTCTCCCGGTGACCTTTCGTTTGGGGCTCGCCCGGCGAGGCGCAGGTCCTTTGCCTTTGCTGGGTTGACGGGTGCGAGTGGGACCTGTAACGAGTAAGGGAGGGAGAATTGAATTAATGAAAATGAAGACGTACGCGGTTCATCTTCATGAATAGAAATCTACCAAAGAAATGGGTTAGATGGAGTTGCCGGGTGATCATATCACTTACTGGAGACACTTCTCTCCCGCTGCTTTTGGGCTTCTTGGCAGGTGGCTGGTCGGCGGGCGACTCAGCAGGCGCACGGTTGCGTTTGCGAGTGGCCGGGCGATTAGTCGATTCCTGAGAAAGTGCGAAAGTCAGTAAGAATAATGATAGAAAGAAAGGTTTCAGGACGTACCACCGTGGATTTGACTGGCACATCAGGGTCGGCGATTCCGGCCCAAGGTGGAGACTCGGTAGGAGGCGGAGAGACCTTCTTGCGGGGCTTTCTTTCTGGTTTCTACAGGAAGGTGTCGTACTGAGCAAGTTGAAAAGAAATAAGATATAAAGATGAACGCACCGCCGGGGAAGCAGAGTGTCCTACGAGTTGGGCGGAGAGCTTCCGGAGGTACTTCTGGGCAGCCTCCATGTCCTCCGAGGTACTTGGTTTCTCGTCGGCGGGAGTGCGATCAACTTTAGCGGGAATAGCGAAAACCGACTCGTTATCCAAGAAAGTCGCGCTCTGCAGAATTGAAGGACGCTTTCAATAGATAATTGGTTGGGAAACGTTAACTCACCGCCCGGACCACGTCAGAAAGAGACGACGGAGGCCAGTAAATTGAATGAAATTCGGGATGCGAATGGCCGGGGTCCAAGATTTGAGCGACCGCCTCGAGTCCGATATGAAAGCCGATAATGTAGCGTGGGCAGCCAGTAAGACGGTGCCGGCAATACTCAACGCTCTGTGACTAAGTCAAGAGGCTTGGAAATCAGTGGCCCGCTCACGAACATAAGTGCTACGCACCAAATTTGCGAGCTCAGGAGTCAGCCGCTCACGCATCTCAATGATAGAGAGCGTGTCCCGGAGACGGGGGAAGGCCAATTCGACGAGTCGGTCCCAGTTTTGGACGTTACGGAGGTAGCGCCAGTGATCGATGGGTTTAAGTGATTTGGGGGGCATCGGCCGGCTTGGAGCGTTGAGTGGATTTTCCGTGGTCAGCGGGACGTTTGCGAGATGGTCCGGGCGACGGCTAGAAAACCCACTCACGGTTAGAGGCGAACTTACCGTTCAAATGGCTGGCTCATTAGAAAGGAGCTTACCATTGTAACGAGAACTCAAGGCTAACAACTCAAGAAGATAGAAAAGAATGAGATTATGAAGACGAGCTAAGGAACGATACTACGAGACCTGTTCACGGACGTAAAACATCCGGGAAGCAGGGGAGGGGAAAGATGAATCCTCGCCTGGCAACGCCCCTGGTTATATAGGAGTCAGCGGCAGAGTTTGAAATGAAACCTCAGCCGCTGACCGGTACCGCTTGAGTGGGCGGCCGGCGATTCTATGGAGGATCTCCCGCTGAAACGGCGTTTTCCGATTCCGGAAAACGCCAATCGTGGATTGTTTCCTTTAGTGGAAACGCCGATTGTTGCCTCATATGTGAAAAAGCTGTGATTGTTTCCTTAACAGGCAGCATCAGCTCTCACAGTATGACGCAATTGTTGACGTCTGAGAACTGCGGCCGGTGTTGCCACGGTTTCAAAGCCGAAAGATATTCGAAATATTGGGGTGTTCTAAAAATTAATTTGGAGAACCTAAGACAACGAGCGGGATGGTCGGGCCTCACTGGCCGCCTGCTGCATGAAGCGTGAAATTGAACGCTGATGCGATGATGCCCGCCCTTACGCAAACTCTCAGTGAGCGGGCGATGAAATAAATCCCCTGTATTCATTTTGAGTCAGCGCACAGTCAACTGGGGACAGTTGAAATCTTAGAAAGGGGGAGATGATAGGGCGTGCTCCCGGGCACGCGTAAAAACCACAGTTTTTATTCATTTTTGAACTAT
This sequence comes from Mycena leptocephala, assembly GCA_029378395.1. NCBI lineage: Eukaryota > Fungi > Basidiomycota > Agaricomycetes > Agaricales > Mycenaceae > Mycena > Mycena leptocephala. The sequence continues at coordinate 136,711 of JARJLF010000672.1, read as the reverse complement.
CTTACGGGACTATGTGAGGCTTGGGAACAGAGCGTACACTCACCTCGGAGTGGTAGGCTACGCTGTTGACAGTCGAAAGTCAGCGGGCCACTCGGAATAACGGCTTAACAATGACTCTAACCAAGTCAAAGTTCTGCTAATTAAACCACAACCGTTGAGCTCCGGGAAGTAGCTAAACACTACTTCTTTGAGTACTAGAAGCAAACAAGAGGAATTATTGAAGTCTTAGAGTTGGCCGCTGACGCGGAGAGCCATACAGAACTATGGAACACAACTGATACTGATAAGTACGAGTCAGCGGGCGACTCTTGCATCCTAATGAATGCATTAGTTCAACCGTGGGAGACGACTACTAACTAAAGATGTGATATGACAGAACCTGTCAGAGTCGGCGGGCGATCTTCTTAAAGGGTATATTGACCCATGAGGGTCGCCGGGCGACGTCTGACACATTGATTGATATTATGAATGCTTCGGGGATTCTTTCCCCGGCGACTACTTGATATAAACACTACCTTTTGGAGTGGCCCGCTGACTGCGGTACCACTCCGGGCGACTTGGAATGAGATGAAGGAACTCTTTAAAAAGGACTTAACAGTCGCCCGCTGAACCAGACAGAGTCAGCGGGAGAGTTTCTGGTTAATCACGAGATGATACAAAAGTGTTGCAGTTGCCTAGACAATGAGCACGCCATAGCACACCATGAAGGTGTGGCCGGGGGAACCATGTGGTGTATCTCCGGGAGAAGGACTTTATACCCACGGAAGTGAATACCTCATTTTCTATTGGTTCATAACCTCCCGGGGACCACGTTGGTCTCTGTTCCGAAAGTTTCCTTTTATCTCCTTTCATGCTCCCCAGTTTGTATAAAAAGCCTAGTAAAATACTTGTAACAGTAGTAGACTATCCCCCGGGAAAAGGGCAATATAGTGGACTCAGAGAATTGAACAGACAGAAATCAGTCAGATATCAGAAAGATTCGATATAGTTGGAGAAGCCTACGTGAGCTTGCAGCCGTCAGTTATAAGTGCACCGTCATCGCGAGACGCATTGCCCGCTGACCGCCGGCCGTTCAACCCTACCCTCCATTGAGAGCGTAGGTTCTAGAGTGGAAGACGCCCCGCTGAATTGGTTCACCCGTCGACGTACCCCGCGTTGGTTGAGGTCGGCCGCTGACGCTGAACACTGCTGGTTTCTCGAAGTCAATTACTCCGGGCCACGCACTAGCCTTGTCGAAATCAGAATTGTCGTCCCCCGGTGACTCTGCTATAGAATTAGCGTTCATCCACACTATTGAAAAGTGAACACATCTTGAAGGGTTTCTTAATCCTACTTCCCCGAACACACACACACGAGTATTGAGATTTGGAGTTTGTGATTGATATTAGATTTTGGATTTGTTGGGTTATAGTGATTCGTTCGCTCCCGCTCACTTATTTGGATCTTTTGATTTCACGGCTGCACCCCAGTGCACCGTTTCAACGTATCGCTGTGTTCGACGGCACCAACTGGAGTTCGTTCAGCAAGGACATCCAGGTCTTCTTCCAACTCGAAGGAATTTGGGATATTGTTAATGGGACAAAGAAGAAACCGTCGGATGCAGCTGAGGCCGAGAAGTGGGTTCGGAACAACGAGCGCGCGTACTCTATGCTCTATTTCCTCATCGGCGCTGACTACCGCAGTATCATCGCGGATGAGTCCACCGGTGTCGAGGCGTGGAAGCTTCTGAAGGACGAATATCAGAAGGATTCCTCTGCCCTTCGGCTCGCACTCCGCAACGAGCTCTATTCCATCCGCCATGATCCCAAACAGCCCGTTAGCGTCTATATCGAGGCGATCCGTTCTGTCGCCCGCCAGCTTAAGGCGATCGGACACTCGCCATCGGACGACGACCTCGCCGACCTCATCCTTCTTCGCCTCCACCCATCATTTTCTTCCATTCGTTCCGCACTATCTAACACCACTCCATTTCCCAAACTTGCTGCCTTGATCTCCGCCATTAAAGCCCACGAAATGCAGGAGAAGCTTTCCGACAGCGTCGCACAGTCGATCAAAAAAGAGGAGGAGGACGATGGTGACAAACCGATGACTGATGCGATGGCTGCTCGTGAAGGACGAAAGGGGGTGAAGGGTGAGTTCGATTGGGGTAATTCAAAGGAGAAGGATGGAGTATGCCATCGCTGTGGTTGCTCTGGCCATGTCGCTCGTCGTTGCGTCGCCAATATGCCTGACAACGTCAAAGCCAAGATTCTGACGTCAAAAATCGATGCTGCCGCTTACGGGGATCTGGTTATTCTCACCGACTCGAATGACGATGATAATGTTGCTGTCCCTGCTGCATTCGAGTCGGATGACCTTTGCATCCTTTCCGACGACTCCGATGCCGACACTCCAGCCATTTCACGCCCCGATTCACTTCCCAACTCATCGTTCTTCAATTCTCAGCTCGAGGGGGTGCACGCAGACAAAAAGAAGAAAACTCAACGTGGACATCGAGGTCGTGGCGGAAAATAAATGGTGTTTTTATTCTATTCTTACTCTTCATTCGGACTTCGCGCGAGGGGGTGTGTTGGAATACATACGTCATATACGATCTTTGTCATATTACATAAGATTCATTCCTTTGTCTTCTACGTTTGTGTGCGCGTCTCCGTCTCACATTTCGAAGGTTCAAAACTTTGTCTGCTGAATGGGGAAGAACTTGAGCGGGTAATGGAATAGGATATACGCTACGACTTACCGAGCCAGGTGTTTGCTGTCTCGATATTGTCCTCTAGCTGACGTGCAAACGCAGCAAGATCGCGTTCCAGATGAGCCAAGCACAGCGGGCATGCATTCGCCATGGCCTGGTCAGCCAGGACGAGCTTGGGCGCCTCTACTGCTATCGTCTCTCGCGCCGGCTGCGAGACCATCTGAGCCGCTAACCTTGTGATATGGTTGTGGAACCATCCTACAGGCACATCACTGTGGAGAACTCCTTGTGGTAGTGGTGGACCATTCCTACATTGGGTACGGTGCTTCCTGGCTCCACCAAACGAATTGTTTGTTAGTTCCCGCATGATGAAAGTGAGGTGCCATGACAGGATCTTCAAAAAAGTCTCCGAGGGCGAATGAACAGCGATTATGGGGGTGGGGAATGAAATGGTATTTGACAATCCTCCTCGCAAGAACACCACAAAGTCGATGAAATTCATATAGTCTGTGGGCGTCCTCCTAGGTCAGAAGTCGCATTTCGGCAAATACCTTAGTGGGAAACAGAGGGCACTTCAAAGTTGAGAGTGTTGCCTTTCGAGCCAGATCTGGGAGATCGCAAAGCCGCGTGATGACGAACAAGTGGTGCGGCTGAGCGTCGATGAGGGTGGGATTATCCAACATCCGTTCAATCAAACGCTGTACGCATATGAACTGATACTTGTGCGCTGCCTGGTGGACTGCAAGGAGTCCATCTAGATCCACGACTCCAAGCGTATAGTGTTCCGGGACCGCGCCGGGTACGCAAGGCAAAGGAGCCGGTAGAGCACCGATTCGGGCTCGGGGAGCACTAAGATGGGCTTTCCATCTCGGAGCAGCGCAGTTGGGTCGCCATTGCTGCCAGCAACTGAGAACATGCCGTCAAAACAATCGGATGCGAACTTCAGGATTTCCCGATGAACGTGGAAATCAATGCCATCGCTGGACCGCAGAATGAAATCCAGGGGATGGCTATCAGTGAGTGTGTCTGCTCCAGAGAAGGGTGCGAGGGCGTCTTTAATGGGGGTAGGCTTGTCGGACATGAGAGCCAGAAGGAAGCTGCCCGAGGCAACGTGGGTGGCGATGCTGATTGAGCACTTGTTATAATTAGATGCCAGCAGATTTGTGGACTTCGTGGCCGAACACGTCAAGTCATGGACTCCCAGGACACCTTGCACGCACTGGTGTAGCCAACAACTCAGAAACATATATTACACGGTCAAACCAAAGGATGCTGACCAACGTCTCGAACCCAACTTTTTCAATCACTTATTTATCAACCTGCTAATACCAACTAACCCGTCTAACTAGACGGGACATGTCACCCTTATGGTGCGTCTAGTTAGACCAAAGCCAGGCCAAGAGTGCCCCTCGGATATCCCGCCGCAACCGGCGTGACATGGCGGGACATGTCCACCGGCTCCCCATGAAAAGCTCCTCAACCGGGACGTGTCACGCTTAAAAAGGGGGGTAACGGTGTCGACCGTGGGTGGGACGTAGAGCCTCGATGAGCAGGAGGGGGAGAGCTACTGGTGGTAGCAGGACACAACGCCAAGCGGGACGTTGTCCTGACCCCCGCTGCGACATTGGGGGCTATTAAGTGGGACATAAGGAACAGGTATCGGTGGTAGCAGGACACCGAGATAAGCGGGACACAAGGAACAGATATGGATGGTAGCAGGATGCAGGGGCAAGCGGGACATAAGGAACAGGTGTAAGTGGTAGCAGGACGCCGGGGTAAGCGGGACATAAGGAACAGGTATGGGTGGTAGCAGGACGCAGGGGCAAGCGGGACATAAGGAACGTATGAGTGGTAGCAGGACGCCGGGGTAAGCGGGACATAAGGAACAGATGTGAGTGGTAGCAGGACACAGGGGCAAGCGGGACATAAGGAACAGGTATGAGTGGTAGCAGGACGCCGGGGTAAGCGGGATATAAGGAATAGATATGGGTGGTAGCAGGACAGACGAGTAGACGGGACATAACCAGTAGGTACCAGTCGTAGCAGGACACACGGGTAAGCGGGACATAAGGACCAAATATGGGTCGTAGCAGGACATATGAGTAGGCGGGACATAAGGAATAGATATCCGTGGGAGCAGGACAGACGAGTACACGGGACATAGCCAGTGGGTACCGGCCGTAGCAGGACACACACGAGTAAGCAGGACATAAGGAACAAATATGGGTCGTAGCAGGACATATCAGTAGGCAGGACATAAGGAACAGTCTGACTGAAGCGGGACATTTAGATGCCGTGGCGTGGGACCAAAAATGGTGTGTCCGAAGGAAAGTCCGCAGTGGGATTCGAACCCACATCACCTCAATCAGATGAGGTTTCTCCTTTACTCGATCAAAGTGTGTTACCATTACACCATGTGGACGACAACACAGTCGAGATACTGTCCGAGGCATCACCCACTGAAGCAGGACACTTAGATGCCATGGCGCAGGACCAAAAATAGTGTCTCTGAAGGAAAATCCGCAGTGGGATTCGAACCCACATCACCTCGATACAGTATGATATTATCGATCTACTCGATCGAAGCGTGTTACCGTTACACCATGTGGACAACAACACAGTTGAGATACTGTCCGAGGCATCACCCACATAAGCGGGACATTGAGAGAGGGTGGGGTGGGACCCAAAAACAAGCTCCAAAAGTAAGTCCACAGCGGGATTCAAACCCACATTATCTTGATGATAAGTCAGGCAAGGTATACAATCAAGGGGTGTTACCGTTACACCATGTAGACAATACAAAGGGGAAAAAATGAATATCTCTCAGGAGCAGGGCCCCATTGGGAATTGAACCCAACCTGGCTGCTTAAACCAACATTGCGCAGAGTGCAAGTAGATGCAGCAGCAGTGCTTACCTTTTACACCATAAGGCCATCAGCAACCTGGTCTTTGAGTGACGTGTAATTGATTATCTTCCTTAGTCCCGATAACCTTATGTCCCTCCTTCCCTTGTCCCGATTAACCTCGAGCCCCTCGTTATCCTCCTTATGTCCCAATAACCTTATGTCCCTCCTTCCCTTGTCCTGATTAACCTCGAGCCCCTCGTTATCCTCCTTATGTCCCGATAACCTTATGTCCCTCTGTATCTTCCGTGTGCCACGCTTTAAAAAAATTTAAAATGGCCCTATTGGGAATCGAACCCAACACAGCTGCTGCAAAATTGAAAAGACGATTGATCTTTAACAGCGGTGCATACCACTGCACCATAGGGCCGCTACTACCAACACATCTCTGAGTAAGGTTCCTTTGTAATTGTGTTGATGTAATTGATTATATTCCTTATGTCCTGATTAATCTTGTATCCGCTACTATGTCTGCTTATTCCTCTGTCCGCACCCGTCTTCCTTATTTCCCGCTCAATTCACGATGAAATACAAGATCAGTATACATTACAAGGCCAAATCATCCTCCAACGCAATGTAAATAAAATGTAACTCCTCTGCCAACTGTGCTTCCTCCGCGATGTCACCCAGATCGTCATCAATCTCCTGCTCCACATCATGTACTCCCATGTTCTCCATCGCCCTAGCAACCTGAATGGCAGTGGCCTCTGCATCGGTTTGTGCGGGCTCCTCCACACCTCCATTGGCTCGGCATTCTGGCTGCATGGCTCAATGCCACGCCCGGAACGAGTGTCCTGTGAACCGGGATCCAGCCTTGACCGCGAATTATTCAGGCGTTGGAGATGGATGGCGTCATAGCGTTCGCGCTGTTGACGATAGCGTCAAACACACCAGGCGAGGCCTGGGTCAGTCTCGGCGATCTTCTTCTCCTGGGACACCAAGAACTCCCCCTCATCCCTAATGTGAGTCACAAGACGCCGTATTTCAATATCGCACCCCAGAATCTCCTCCCGGCACGTTCAATCTTGAAGTAGGTGTCCATGAGGAGCCTGGCTGCAGGGTCCGCCCATGCTCGAACCTCAATACCCCTCTCTGGATGGCGAAGGAGGTCGAAGTCCGAGAGGAACACATATCCACGACCTCCGACCAAGCAAGCTTCCTCCCAGGGGGTACCATAGCAGCCGCAGCGATGTTGTAGCTTTTAAGTGCTGTTCGAATAGCCTGGGAGCGGGCCTGCAGAGCCTTAGTGATATGCTTGCGAAGTTTGTAACCTAGAGACAGTTTAGAGTGGAGATCAGCGAAAAAAAACAAAGGAAATACCTGTTTGCAACATATTCATCTTGGTGAGCTCGAACATTCGCTGCACCACAAGCTTTTCCAATTTCATCAGTGCTAGACGGTATCTTTTGTGCTGACCAGATGTGCTGCATCTGCCCATTCCTGGCTCCCTGCCAGCCAGCGGACATCTACTCCCATTTTACTTTCCAACTCTTGTACATCCACCAACGCCGTGTCGTAGTTCTCACGGGTGTGACGCTTCGCGCTCGCAGAGGTCCGGGATGCCTCACCCAACGCGAGTCGAGCTTGGCCTAGTATCGCAGGACATAAGGCGGCAGTGTAGACAATGTAGCAGGACACAGAGGCAGTGAGCGGGACACAAAGCGGTGGTGTCGAACATGTAGGGGGACACGGCCGTGGTGGAGCAGGACACAAAGTGGTGGTGTCGAACGTGTAGGGGGACACGGCGGTGGTGGAGGGGACACAAGGCCGAAAATGTAGCAGAACACGGAGGCGGTGAGCGGGACACAATATGGCGGTGTCGAACATGTAGGGGGACACAGCGGTAGTGGAGCGAGACACAAGGCGGCGGTATCGAAAGGTAGCGGGAAACGGGGGCGGTGAGGGGGCCAAGGCAGCGGTGGCGAAAATGTAGCGGGACACGGATGGTTGTGAGCGATATGGGGGGGTGGTGGGCAGGACACAAGGCCGTGTCGAAGGTGTAGCGGGGCACGGGGTCGGTGAGCGGGACAAAAGGCGGTGGTGTCGAAAATGTAACGGGACACGGAGGCGGTGAGCGGGACACAAGGCGGCAGTGTAAGGGGACACGGGGGTGGTGAGCGGGACACAAGGCGGTGGTGTCGAAGGTGTAGCGAGACACAGGTGGGAGGTGATGGAAGTGGCAGGACAATTGAAGTGAGCGACTAGAAAGGGAAATAAAACAGAATTACTCACTTGCGATCAGCGAGGTTGACCAAACGCTGATAGTACTGCATCTGTTGAGTATCTTCTTCGGTGTCCGAGGTCAGGCTCCGCAGATACTCAAGTTCGGCCTTGAGGCGGGCCGGGAATTCCTCTTGACTCTTAATTCCCGCTGCTACCATCATGATCTTGAGTGTGCCCTCTCCAGCTAGAACCTCCAATGCCTGCCAGTAGTTATTAACCAGGAACTTGCCTAGATACATTTCAGTATGAAGAATATACTTTTTGCGAAAGAAATTACTTAGGTTCGCGTAAGTCTCGTGAGTGTCGGAGTGCGCAAAGTAGGTCGACATTGTTTGGAGCCTGTGGAAGGCGCTTGCATACCGGACCGAGCCTGCCATGGTGTTCGACCTGGAAAAGAATCTTTCACATCCCTCGAGGTCTTCGAGGCCCATTCCGAGGACATATTGGGCCAGGAAGAGTAACTGGCAGAGTCGGTTGTGCACGTGCCCATGAAAGGCTCCAACAAGACAAGAAAAATTCTGCAGAAGAGCCTTTTGTCCAAGTGGGCTATTAAACAGCGTGATAAGGAAGCCACACCCTATGTCATATCCGAAACCAATGGCTCGACCAAAAGCATCAAGGAGCTCATTGGCGATGGCAAGAGGATATTTTGATCTGTGAATCAACCCATCAGTGGCAGCCATGTGCAGAAGGACGACTTACAGCTCCCCGCTTTTAATCATATTCGCCACCAGCAATATGAAACCATGCCTACAAAGGCAAATGAACACTCCGGTCTCATCATAAATTCCCCACATCTTTTTCGTGATATCCTCGGACAGATTCTTCCATCTCTCTTCGCATGCGGTCTTTGTTTTCTCGCCGTCCTGCTTGAATCGGTCAGAACCAAACTCGGGGAGGGAAATATGTGACTCACCGTGGGAGGATCCCCCTCACCGGCTGCCGGAGTCATGAACTTTTTGAATCTATCCTTTGCCCATCGGTTAACCTTCTCTCGTGACAGGAAGTATGGTTCTCCAGCCGTCGCTGCCCACGGGTCGAATCGCTCATTGGACTGCCCCGGAATTGGATTTCCCTCGTCGTCATACTCATTGGCACCTCGGCGAAGAACGCGCTTCAAGGAATCATTTCCATCGGCGGTCACGAGCATAGAAAACACGAGCTCCGCCTCGCCTTCTAGCTTGTACATGCATGTGGGGCAACAGTTCTTCAAGCGCCAATTGGGTGCATCTCGACCGATGGCCTTGTCTACCCGTTCTTTGACGCCGCGGAGGATGGCCAGATAAAGGTCATATGCCACCGAGAATTGCTGGACGCGGTATGGTTTGAATGGCAGGCCGTGGAGGTCGGCGAGAGTCTTCATCCAACTTTGAATGGCTAAAGTCGGAGTGCGTAGATGGGCAACCCGAAACAGCTCCAGTACACGGGTAGAGAAGCCGACAGTAGGGGTCCAGGGGGCACAAGGTATTACACCTCGGCTTACCAGGCAGGAGGTCGTAAAATTGTCGGTGTAACGCATGTGTATGCTGCGTGAGGATGTGGCTGTCGACAGTTAACAGAAATAACAGCCTTTGGGAGGCACAAGACATACTGAATATGTCCACGAGCGTGATTTCATACTGCTTCTCTACCAGAGGCGTCTCAGGGGGTGGAAGTGCTGACTCCAAATTGTCCTCTACCTGAAGACCCCATTCCACATACGCATTGATGATCGCGTGCATTTGGGGTGCAAATGCGTGCACTTGCTTTGCGATGATGTCCCGGCGCTTTCTATGGTCTTGTGCGTGCCTGTCGCATAGTTATCATAGTCGAAGCTGGACACATATTTGGTCACAGACTTACTTTTTATTTTGGGTCTCCCGCTCCCCACGGATTGCATCCTCAAGCGTGTCGCGAAGTTCTCCTCCTGCACCACTGGCCATAAACCCATCACGCCCGTTCATGGCAGCGTCTACGTCACCCTCCAGGGCGCCAGGTACATCCTCCCAGTCCATGGGATCCGTGTCGTTGGTTGGATCTGCGATGTCCTGCACATTGTTAAGCGCCTGACGTGCAGTAGCAGTCAATACTAACGGACACCATGAGTAGCCAGAATTTCTTTCAGGCAAATTGTACTCACCTTCGTATTGGTCCTGCATCTCCTTCTGGGCTTGGTCGCAGGTTACTTGAGAGGCTTGCGGTTTGACTGATGTCAGAAGTTGGCGCCTGGCTCCAGTGTTAGTGAACATGCTCATTGAACTTCGCACACGAGGCGGGCGAACAGGGACGCCTAGTCCCTTTTTCTTGCTGTTGGTCATGGGCCACTTGATGGATGGTTGGTGGCCGACACGTGAGTCATGTCCCGTCGCAGTGTCGCACTGATGATGGTGGGCAGGACTGAGCTGTAGGTGAGTATGGTGAGGCGGGACACATGACTTGCCAGGTATAGCAGCGGTGTAGCAGGACACTGTGTTGTGGTATACCATAATGTGTCCCGCTACACTGTCGCAACACGTTCTACTAATCTGTCCCCCTACGGCTCTGATGTACCGGGACATGACGCCATTCCTTCCATTAGCCGCATCATCACCTGGGGCCATAATCTGTTTGAGTGGGTACTCATTCACGCGGGTATTCAGGTGGATCTAGTTTGTATTTCAGTCGGAGGAGAGATATCTGGAAAGTTCATCACCGGTGGAGCGGGAAAGCAAACGGGAGGAGGCAAAGACTTGGTGGAAGATGGGGGCCAGGTTATTTTCTAGTCTCGATGAATTGCAATCTATGTACCGTCAAGTCGGACATTGTATAATGTCCCGCCACCGCTGTGAATTCGTACGTTAAACGGGACTTGAGCCCGTTCTGTCACGACACACCATCTTTAAATCACGAAATAAGCGGGACAACAGCCTGTAGCAGGACGCACCTCCACAAGTAGCGGGACATGTCGCGAACACGTTTTTGGTCGATCGCGAACACGTCACGGTAGTTGGCCGCCGACACCGGATTATACTTGTTCACAACACCAGGGGCGCCAATTCCTAGGAGGCCAAGTTCGAAAGCACACCCCAAGGCACTCCTGTAATAAATTTCAGATTTTTTCGGGATGTCTAGAGGAAGCTGAGCTAGCATCCAAAAATCGGCTGGATTGACGCTTGTTTATCTCAAAACTTGTTCTGCTTCCCATACTATGGCGACACCAAATTTCATGGAGGGCCCAAGCAACATTAGTTCAACATTGTATGTGGCCCCTATGGACCCTAGCACATGGCTAAGAACCCGACTTCCACTGGCAGGCCCAGAAAATCTAAAAAAAATGGAAAATACTGATGAGCGTGCGGCTGCTAGGAAAGCCGCATGCCGGCTCGCTTTGGCTACCTACCGCGACAAGTACGTTACCAAGGGTTATATCTTGCTTGTGAGTGAAGTTGTGGCGCAGAAATGCAGAGGAACTTGCGAACAAGGCACGTTTGCAGATGGCGAGGTGTGTCAACCAGGATTCGGTCATATGCCAAGGAGGGGTTCGCTAGCTGACCGGTTTTCACGTTAAATAGGCTCAGAAAGGAGGTGAAGAGCGATACTTCCAGGATGGAAGCGGCAGCGTCGGAACTGGGACGCAGAATACAGGGTGAGGTACAGGCTTGATCCCTCAACAGGCGCACATCGGTTGATTACCCAGAGGCAGACACAAGGACACCAGGAACTTCAAGAGTTTTCTCCGCCGCCACGATGCTTATTACCGACAGAATGGCAAGCAGTACATCGAGCCCAAGGTCCGTGATTACCAGGAAGCCATGAAATGGCTTGAGGAAGAGCGGTGGTTGGCAAAGATGCCCGAGCATGTTCGCAAGAGGAATAAGGGACAGGCGGGAAGGGCCTGGTAACGGTGAAACGGTGCGCTTACAATACGTCTTGAATATGCTAGTTATAGCGTGTTGTGGAAACAACACTAAAACCACACAAACAATATCTTATCACTCCCAAAAGACTAGCGCAATCCTTAGTGAGTTCGGGTCCGGACCGTAGTATGCGGCCAACAGGTTTGGATTATACAGTTAACAACGAAACAAGTACTATGAGGCACTAACAAAGTCCCCGTGGCACTTCACTTGGCAAGTTACAGCAGTTATCTTTCCGCCGCGGCGTTGGATGAATGTTTGTATGAGACGGATACAAGAAGGTAGTGACTATAAAGATAGTTCTATCACTTCAGGGCAGAGTTTGTACTTGGTGTTCACAAAATATCCCCAGCAATGGCCAATTCCAATTGCTATAATGAGGCAAGCTGTTTCTTCCTTGGCAATTCTCTTTACTGCAGGACTCTCCCGTACAGCAGACCTAAACTTGTCCTCGTTTAGGGACGTTTCCTTCACTTTTATAGTAACGGCTTAAGCGTTGATTGCAAAGTCCAACTAATCGATCCAACAACTAATGACAGGACTCTCCCTGACGAGTGTGAAGGCAAAGCAGCTGACAAGTCACAACCAATTCTCAGGTGGTTAACCGTTTGAAGCTTAACTGATGAGTCCCTTGCTTGACAATTCGAGCCAACAACCAACTTCAATTTATAGACAAGTTACGAACAGAGATAGTAAACGAATCTCCGCGAAATATGCCTGAGGACACCCACGCCGATAGACGGTGCGATGAACTGGCTGTATGCGGGTTCTACAGGCTGCTTTTATAGTAATAGTACAAACGAAAGGAGATAAACTAGATATAGCAACTGAGATGTGGTGCTTGGTCATGTAGGTTCGTTCCCTCGTGGTTCTTCGTCGATCCCGCATGCTCTTGGTGCCGGGAGATCGTCGGTTTTGACCCCCGCGGTCTATATTTGGTATATTGGCAATACCGCGGTGCCTTCAGCACCCGCAGTACGATGCCGCGCCGGCCTGGGGTTGAACCCAGCCTTTTCAATACAGTCCTCCTCGTGCTTGTCTTTGGTGGATCCGGCCGCGGGCAGTGCTTGGCCCGCGAAGTACCGGAATGCCTGAATCTGATCGCTAGAATCCGAATTAGGACTTGTGTGTCTTTGATTTGACAGGTCGCGTCGCGCCGCGGCGCCACGTGATCGTCCGATCGCTTTGGCAGTTCCCTGTCTTAGGGTAACGATGGGTCTATGCCCGACCGCGGCCCGTTAGTAGGCTCCGCGGTAGGTTATACACAGTTATGGGACGCCGCGGTAGGACTGCGGCCGCTTTCCTCCATAATGTAACCGTTAACACAACTATGTCTTTGGCAGAGAGGCGCCGCGGTAGCACCGCGGCGGCTCTCCTACGCAGTTTAATGTACTGCGCAACATGTTAAGTCTCGCCACTTCATCTATGAAGTCTCTGGGTCGCTTTTATAGGAATAAATCCCTTAAATAGGTTATAGGCGGTTATGGGTATATCTCCTTGGTAGTGTATTCAGAGTACAACACGCCGCGGCGTCACCGCGGTCGTGCTCTGAATACTACAGTCAGTAGTCGGAGCTCGCTCTGACTCTCCTTTATATCACCTAACAGAGTTCAGGTATACAGATATGTTTGTATAACACTGAAGCTATCCTGCACTTCTTAATGATGTGTTTATAAGCGCAAAAATAGCTAGAGGACGTGCATTTGGTGTTGCGCCGTCTCAACGGTGGACAGTTTCTGTAGACCTGTTCACTTGCGCTAGAAAAAAAATCATTTCTGGAGCTCAATATGTCCCGCCCCACCGTGAACTGTGTGTCCCGCCTCATTGCAGAGAAACGGGACACAGTCCCGCTCACCGCAAACACTTTCAAAAACATTCCATGTGACCAGTGGCAGTGCATTTGGTTTCTCTTTCTTTTCACCATGTACTACTGCGACCCGCCGCTCCACGCTGATCCTGGGTTCAATATTGAGACAGCGAGTGGATTCTGGCTGGTTACCAGCGATCAGTGCCGTTCTCCTGGTCCAGGCCTTTACACTTCCTGGTGTGTAGCGTGAAACAGGCTGAATGGTGAACTGACATAGGAACCCAGGCAAGGTGTGCTTGCGGTCTGCGCAGGCATTCAGGATGCGGAACCTGTTTTCCATAAAACTCTAGCGTCAGCTTTACCATCCTGGTACGAGTGTTGCCGTATGGGTCAACATACGCACCCAACCGATTCTCTGGTGTCGCCTTCGAAGCAAGGGCCCGGTGCGCCCAACGGACAGGCTGCGTATTCCCCGGGCATGGCCCACGTCAATACCCAATACGCGATTGGTGCCGATCACAATGCCGCCCCCACCACGCCGGCTGCTATCGGGAGCGGTCGCCCTACCCCCACCACCACCCTCCTGGGGAGCCCGGCTCAGAGTCATTTAGCTCATAGTGGGGCTGGTGGCGACCTAAGCTTTGCCGTCCGCGGCGGCGAAGTTGTCTACAGCGAAATTGGGTCCACCTTCCAGCATTTCGAACAGGTGCGTTTGGTGCACGGATCAGCAGAGCTCATGGGAATGCATAACTATTTCAAGGCCCTCTTCTTTGCCTCTGGAATGGACGAGTACAATGCGGAGCAGATGGGCCGTCTCCATGTCGAATCGCATTCCATATCCGCACAATTTGGTCAAGGTTCCCCAGGTGCCAGAGACCCAGTGATGCCCACTCCCTGCCCCCGCGATGCCTCTATTGTCGCGAAGCCTGGGCCCTCGAATTATGGTGCATGTCCCAAACCCTTGAATGTTTCCCCTGCCGAGAAGAAGCAAGCGTCATTAAAAAGGCTCGTCGCCATCCAGGAGTCGCTTCAGGCAGCGTCGAAGCCTTCCCCTGCCGAGAAGAAGGAATCGTCGTTGAAAAGGCTTGTAGCAATCCAGGAGTCACTTCTCCAACAAACACACAACCCACAGCAGCTGCAACAGCAGCAGCAGCAGCCGGCGGGTGTGAAAGAGGAGAAGCCGGTGGCGGTAAAGCGGGAGACGCCGGGGACGGTCCAGGGCAAGGGAAAGGCAAAGGTGAATGCGGGCTACAAGAGTGGCGATTTTTACACGGACGACGAGGAGGACTTTGCTCACCTACTTGAGGACTAGACCCCAGATGCTGATACATACATTGATGAAGGAAAGCCACGATACGAGGACAGGTTTGACCCGCGCTTTGAAAATCAGCCTGGCGACAACCTTTAATGTGTTTCTCTCTGTGCCTCGAATATCTTGATTTTATATACACGAACGAAATCTACCCAATGTGATTGTACGCGGGCTGAATATGATCTTGTGTGTTTGCTTGCAGTGGAGGCGGACATAAGGATAAGTCCTGGGATGTAAGTGCGGTTTTCCCGTGGTGGAGCGGGACGTATGGGTTTTTTGCGGTGGAACAGGACATAGACACTCAGGGAGGGATATCCCGCTTGAGGTTTCGGTGGGGGGCAGTGAGCGGGACGACTTGATCGCACCCGCCCTGGTAAACCACCGTGTAGCGGGACGCACGTGCTGCTTGATGTTTATGTTTATTGTCACGTCCCGCAGTCCTTTGTCCCTCCACAATACCAACCTTCGATATCATTCTTGAAGGTGAGGACCTGTCACCGCGCGTCAAGCACGCTCACACCGTCTAGAGAATGGCACACCGTAGAGTGAATCGTAACCAGGACCCGGGACCCACAACTCGCCGTGGCGGCAGAGCCGCTCCCAAAGCCACCCCAAAGGCTAAAACTTCAAATAAGTAGGGCAAAAACAACAAAAAAACAAGAACACCACTGCCCAGACTACGCCAATGGACGAGGAGACCGACAATCCGGAGGAAGCCGCCAGTGTTAAAACCGCGCCAATGGACGATGAGACTGAGAAGGACGCCACCTCTCGTGATGATTACGAAACTCATTCACATACAGACCATGACGAGGAGGCGCTTCTTGGCGACGCAAACGCGCTTTCCGTCGACAATATTGTTCTGTCCCCACTGGACGAGCGCGAGAAATCCCCCATCCATGGTGAATCCCCACCCCACGAGCGCGAGAAATCCCCTGTCTGTGAAGCACCCCCACCCGTCAATCAAGAACTTCAACTGCCTGTTGCCCAAGATGTCCGGGCGCCTCCCCCGCCCATCAATCAAGAACTCCTGCTACCTCCAACACCTCCGCCTGTCAGGCAGGATGTCCCGCCTCCTCTACCTGTTCAGCAAGAAGTCCCACCACCTCCGGCTGTCAGGCAGGACATACCGCCACCTCCAACACCTCCGCCTGTCAGGCAGGACGTCCCGCCGCCACCACCTGTTGAACAAGAAGTCCCGCCACCTCCACCACCTCCGCCTGTTGGGCAGGACATCTCGCCACCTCCAACATCTCCCCCACCTCCCCCACCTGTTGAGCAAAGAGACGAGGAGCAGCGTGGGAAGAGCCTGGCTCCCAACAACACCCCTGCTGCAAACCCTCATGCCAAACCCAAGGGGGACTCTGCGTTGACCCTTGACAGTGCCACTTGGGCAGAGTGCAATGCAGAAGCACCCAAGAATCCACTGCAGGAGCGCGTCAAGACCCCATTGGGCGAAGCGGAGAAAGCGAGCCAAAAGGAACGCAGAAAGCAGAAGGCAGAGGAAGACGAGGCGTTCCAAAATGCGCTGGCTGATTTTGACCTTGAAATGGACAGCAAGGCGGAGGAGATCGCTTTGAAATTCCACAAAGAAGTCGACGATGTCAAACAGGCAATTCGGGCAGTGAGCTTTCTGTCAACGGACCGGGCCGTGAATCTGCAGAATGCAAAGACGTGGAAGATTAGGACGGAGGTAAACGACGGTACGTCTCTCTGTTACCCTTGAAACTTTGAAAACCGATGCTTTTGATAGTATTGCCCGCCGGAGAAAAGCATCCGATAGCAGTGTTGCAGAAGATGGTCAGGGAGGATCCGCACTTCCAGAACATGACGGATAAGGACGAGGAAGCGCTCATTATGGAGTTTGAGGCTCACCCTGACAAGAAGGTCGTGGGCACCCGCCTTTCAAACGCTTCGGCAGCGCGGGATGTCACCGTGTTCACCAAACGCGTCCATCACAAGGTAAGTGGTGTGACGACTTTGCCGACCGCGAATTACTCACCTGTTTATCAGTTGTGCAGCCTCCAGAAGCGCACTGGGGCAATTGGTGTTTGCGTTATTGGATGGTCAAGTGTGTCGGACTTGTTGGCTCCTGCGTGCGTTGGGCCGGAGGAGGGAAGACAATATTTCCCCCAGGTTCTTCGCTCGACTCCGGATCAGTTCGCGGTGAAGTTTGACCATTATACGGTGAATAGGGGGGTTGGTGGATTAGAATTGGGGTCAAATGAGCTCCGCAAAGCGGTCGCGGATGGGATCAGCGATGCCTTGGGTGAGAACCTCTTTTTTGACACCCGCGCCACCACTGACACCTCCATCAGAGCAGCGCATCGGCAAGAAGGTGACAATGAAGTATGGTGATTATGATCAGCTGGTAGCGGTGTACGTGATGTTAGCCTGATACCTCGTTTTCTGATGTGTCTTTCCAGATATGGGGTCGAGCTCCTTGGTGGCCTGAGGGTATCCCATTTCAGAGTCCCAGCAACCTCACCACAGTGGAGCGCCTGAAACCTATACATGACGCGCTTCAGGCCAACACCCTCCGGTGGGAAGTGATGTCCGATGCAAGGAAGGCAGAGCACAAAGCGGCTATGGCGACTAAGGAGAAGAAACAACAGAAGGAACGCTGCGACAAAGATATGACACGCGAAGAGGCAGCCAAGTTGTGGGGGACGTCAAGCAACAAAAGGAAGGCCAGCGAGGACAGCGACGAAGGCGAAGGCGAGCGACCGAAGAGAATCAAGAAGGCTGTCATGGCATGCATGACGGACAAAGAGAAGGCCGCGCATAAACGTAAGATGGAACGTGAGAGGAAGGCCCGGAATCGGCTTGCAAAAGCGGCGAAGGACGGCAAGGAAGTCTAGAAGCAGAAGTGAGCTTCGAGCAAGGATGAAGGACATGGAAAAGCGAAAAAGCGCGAACGTCGGCGAAATCAAAGGAGATCATTGAGGAAGAGGACGATGGCGACTATGAGCCGCCGTTGAACAAGGGAAAAGCCAAGGCCAAGGCAAATCTCAGCGAGGACGACGATGACGAGGGGGAGGAGGGGAGGAGCTGAGGAAGTCAAGGGGGAAGTCGGAATCGAAGGTGGCTGGCGACGACGAAGACGACGATGAAACCGACGCTGACAACGAGAAAGCCTCCCGAGAAGGCTCCCACGCACTGCCTTACGCACCCAAGCCGTCGAAGAAGTACATTGCCATCAACGAGGCTGTCCAGAGGGGCAAGAAAAACAAGCCTCCCACATCACGTCCTCGCCGCCGCTCAACAGCTAGTCCCCCTCTCGCGTCCACCAGTCAGCTCCCCCCCAGACCCTTGCTGGAATCGGCAACAATGACAGCGATGATGAGGATGGCGGGGACGCGTTATCTTAAGCCTCGCCTCGTTTTGTGTCGTCTTCTCTGACTCGAATGTTCCCCTGCTGCAATTATTCCCCGATGCCATTGTTTCTTGACGCTCTACATACTGACTACGCACATGTACTTACTACCGAATTTACCGTGACTTTTGCTAAATGTGTGCGGTGAGGCAGGACCAAGCGTCACGCGTCCTTAAGGTGCAGACAGTGGGCCGGGACAGGTGAAGGTGTGCAGGGGAGATGGGACAGAGAGTTAGGTACTAACGGTGGGGCAGGACAGGTGTCCCGTTTGTGTGAAGGTGAGATGGGACAACTATCGGTGGGGCAGGACAGGTGTCCCGTTTGTGTGAAGGTGAGATGGGACAACTAACGGTGGGGCGGGACAGGTGTCCCGTTCGGTGTTCAGTGGGACAGGGAGTCCGTATTCCGGACGGTGGGGTGGGACACCTGTCCTGGTTCGTTTTTTAAGAACTGACATGCAAATTTTTACTGGAATTCTTTTTGTACCATCTCGTTAACAACATACAAATGTTCAATATATATATATCCTCCAGGAGCAATGACCCTATTGGTAATCGACACCAAAGCAGGTGCTGAACAGGACAGGCCGACAGTATAAGCAGCGATGCATACCATTGCACCATAGGGTCATTGAAAATCTGCCTTTGAGTAAGGGGTTCCCGCATATGTTGATACTATTCTGTCAACTTTAGTGTTCTAATGATGTCTGCCACCAGTGATACCCTATATCTGTCCTGTTTATACATTCTGTCCCGCTACCACTCATGCCTCTTCCATACGTCCCACTTGCCAGTCTGTCCTGCGACCATTCATGTTCCTTATGTCCCGCTTACCCCAGTGTCCTGCTACCACTCATACCTGTTCCTTATGTCCCGCTTGCCCCTGCGTCCTGCTACCACCCATACCTGTTCCTTATGTCCCGCTTACCCCGGCGTCCTGCTACCACTCATACCTGTTCCTTATGTCCCGCTTGCCCCTGCGTCCTGCTACCACCCATACCTGTTCCTTATGTCCCGCTTACCCCGGCGTCCTGCTACCACTCATACCTGTTCCTTATGTCCCGCTTACCCCGGCGTCCTGCTACCACTTACACCTGTTCCTTATGTCCCGCTTGCCCCTGCGTCCTCCTACCATCCATATCTGTTCCTTGTGTCCCGCTTATCTCGGTGTCCTGCTACCACCGATACCTGTTCCTTATGTCCCACTTAATAGCCCCCAATGTCGCAGCGGGGGTCAGGACAACGTCCCGCTTGGCGTTGTGTCCTGCTACCACCAGTAGCTCTCCCCCTCCTGCTCATCGAGGCTCTACGTCCCACCCACGGTCGACACTGTTACCCCCTTTTTAAGCGTGACACGTCCCGGTTGAGGAGCTTTTCATGGGGAGCCGGTGGACATGTCCCGCCATGTCACACCGGTTGCGGCGGGGTATCCGAGGGGCACTCTTGGCCTGGCTTTGGTCTCACTAGACGCGCCATAAGGGTGACATGTCCCGTCTAGTTAGACGGGTTAGTTGGTATTAGCAGGTGTATTTATCCATCCCACGGGGGGCAGTTCAGCTTTCTACAGCTACACTGCACAACTGGTCTGTCCCGAGGCCCTGATATCCCCCGCTCGTCCGTCGTTGAAATTATTGATGATCAATTTTGCTCCACTCTGGCACTTCCTGTCAAGTGTCGATCTGTGAATCTTTAAGATCAGTCCAACGCCCTTGAAAATCAGTCCAGCACCGTGTCGCTTCAAAATAAGTTCAACACAGAACTGACCTATGTTGGCCATGCCCTCACGCTTCACATCCTTATTTCCGGGGTCGCACTGGAATCATACCACTCCCTACTGTCACCGATATTCCCCTCCAGCCCATGCACAACTTTTTCCTTCATATTTTTGGTTGATGTTTACGTTCGCCCTGCAGGCTCCAAACTTCAAACACTTCAAACTATTGTCAATGGCACACCTAACCGTGGCTTTGTTATGTACATGAACTCGAGTTGAACGTAGTCTGACTAGTCCTCAGCAAAAGAGTTATGCAAAAGAATCGGTGCTTTGGCGCAGCTGGGATCGGCGAGCCTGTTATTGGTTGTATAAACGTGCAAAGGCACCCAACAAGGATATAATTTTAGGAGCTAAGAGGGTTTGTTATTAAACCGCTTGCCAATGCTGGAAAAAAATACATCGTTGAACTAGGGGAAGTCAAAGTGGTTTTTGGAGACCGATTCTGGCTTTGCTTCAGAGGGGGGATTCTCGCATCGATTCTGGGGTCAAAATCGATCCAGAATCGATCAAAATCATGAATCGGTCTGAATCGGTGTTCCTCCTCCAGAGGAGCAGCAGCCTCAGAATCGGTCATGAATCAGCTTCAGAATCGGCGCCTCCCCTGAACTCCCTTTCTTCTGGCTACACATGTTACATTTTTCTAATGATTCCTCACAAATTCCTGAGCCAAATTGTCTTATTTTGGTTGACTCACCAAACTTCTTTGAAACCTCTTCACGAATGTAGCCCTGGTTGTATACCAATGTAAAACTGTAATATTTCAGAGACTATTAGCACCTTCCTTCTGCGCAGGTAAAATATGATTCAAGTGAACCACCTGCCTACACAAATATATGAATATTAAATTAGGTTTGTATCCAAAGGAATCCGAGAATCCAGAACAAGAATCGTAGCAAAATCGGACTCAGAATCGAAGTTAAGACCGGTTTCAAAGGGGGTCGGTCACACCTCACTCCGATTCTCGATCGATTCTGTTCTGAGAATCGGACGAGAATCGAACCAGAATCGGCTCGAGAATCGGTCCCGCCAGACCGCTTTGACTTCCCCCACTAAAAAAGCCTTCATCATGGGCACAGATTATTTTACCCAGGTACTCAGGATCAGTGTGCGCATTACGATCCTCACTAGTACAAACTTTAGGACCCTTGCCTCTGGCACAGCTCACGTGCCGCGCCACGCTCGCAGCCGTTCGTCCGTCCAGCGGGTCCAGACTTTGCAGCCCTGTTTTGCCTCGATGCCCAAAATCCTAACCTGTCGAAGCTAATCACGTCACATATTGTAGGACCAGACCCGCCAGCGCGGTCAGCTGATTGAAATTCAGAAATAGAAAAATGACTGCATGCAAATTGCGATTGGCACCCTCCATTTCAACCTAGCTTTCATCAACCCACATATATGCGAGCGGCGTTCGAAAATTTCATCGGCTTCCACCTTATAAAGGTTTGTACATCCCGCATCCCTGCTCTCACTCTCGATCTCCAGTCCAACCCAATCAATCCGAGTCCCTAAGATTTTGCGGCTCTGTCCCAAATTGAAAGAACCCACCCATGCTGTCCAAGCGCTGTGATCATAACCTCCATGTAGTGCTGTCCGAATACGGATACGATAGAATTTACCGTATCGTATTCATATCCATATCATATTCACCTTCCCGGCTCCGTATCGTAGTTGTAGTATATCGTATTCATATTTTGGAGCCGAATATTAGTATGTCCTCGGGACGCGTTGCTCGGAAAAAGAAGCCCAGAAACCAGGGAAAACAAGTTCTGGAGGTTTGACGGCCGATGTTATGTACTGCATGCTTCCAACACTCATGGGGCTAGCACTGCAGAATATTGCCGAGCACAGCTGAATACCAGATACCGACCCATACTTCAACTGTGGGAAAATTCCATCATCTGCATCGACTAGCTCAGGTACAGTGTATTTGGCTGCTCTATAAAAGCCGTGTATTTTCTATGCCTGATTGAAGGCCTTAGGAGTGCAAATGTGGAATATCAGAAGGGTGTATATAAAGAGGTTTGTTGACAGCCGTGTTTTTTTTTTCAGTCTGAACCTATGTATCGAGTCGTATAGTACCTCGTCACTACGTAGGATGTGGAAGCTCGTCTGGTGATGGAGGATTTTCGTCACTGGATGGGGCAAGTTCGTCAGATCAAAAATAACCGAAGGAAAGCTCGTGGTTGCATGTTCCAAAAACTGTGCAAATTCGTCAGGACGAGGTGCAAGTTGGTCGCATGGCCAAATTCGGCCAGCCATCTGCACGGTCGGGTGATGCGCCTCACGATCCTTCATCCTCTTCTCCTACCATCATCTTGTCCTGCCCCCCCGCGCGCGTTCTGACCCGCTTCGCAGTGCGTACCCAACCAATATCGGGGCTTCACAGTGCACTCCACCAATTTGCTTCTCATTCTCACGGGCAATGGATGAATGACAGTTTTCATTGCTTTTTTGGGACGGCAGCAGTGAGGCACAGCGGCAGTATGGTCATCCATTTTTATTAGCTCAATGATTTCACCCTTCTGTTCAGATGACGGGCGCACAGCAGTTTGGCTGTAATGACCCCCTTCCACGGATTCGAGGGTAGGGGATATATTTAATGAGGGCTACGGGTAAGAGTCCGATTTAATGCGGTTTCATTCAGTTGACTGTCCATGTTTTCATTCAGTTAGTATCAATCTCCTCATGACAGACACGCGGTAATATTTCCTCATCCTTCCTCCATCCAGTGTGCTGACCCGAGCCATTGATGAATCCTCAAGCTCAGAATTTTCGTCTGCTTCGACATCCAGCATCCCTGGTGACGATGGTTGGTCATCCCGGTGCGGTTTCGATATATCGGTATGTACTCAATCAATTCGGCACCAATCATTACCGATATCCAGTGGGTAGTTATCCAGCAGTTCACGTCCAGTCTCAGCGGCACTGTCAAGTGCCTATGCTGACCGAGGCAAAAATAGGCCGGTAATTTGTGCCGCCTTTTTTTTGTGCGCCTCATACTGATTTTTTCCCGCTAGCATACGATCCGTATCTGCTGAAATTAGGCCGTGGGATGATGGTGCGGGCTGGACCTCCGACCGATCGATTTTTTTTTTTTTCAACCTTGTGATCTACTGACCGGGTGTGTCATGCAAGATCCCGACACCGGCGATGAGTTCACTGGGCACGATTGGGTTGAGCGTTATTCGGGGGAGTTCGCACAAGCATTACAAAAAGGATCATTAACGCTACCTTGAGTACGTTGCACAGCCGGCTGATCATATGATTTGTAGGCTAGAGATGTTCGATTCTATTCACGTACGCTCCGAGTAGCATGAACAATTGAAATTTTCTCAGTTTCTGATTGGTTTATGTTGAGAATTGCAGCCCTTGTGCTTACGAGTGATCACTGACCTCGTCCGAGTTCGTTGAATGGTCTCATAATTTTTTGGTGCACTGCTCAACAATTTTTACAGGGTCGGAATTGGTGCTCGGTGTTTCGGGGCCCCGCGTTCAATATTCTCAGTCGAGCCATGCATCATTGGTACCTAGGTTTGTCGCACCCGATATGCTCAGAAGTACAAAACACAACTCGTCAAATGTTTTGGATTTTATGGCTACCAGAATGGTGCAGAAAATTCTGAGAATATTTGAGGGCGTGTAAGATATGTATAACTATTCAGAAGAATTCACGCGACTGCAGGGCTGTTTATGCCGCCCAGAACAGATCCAATTCCGGTTGAACATGAATTCACGTGACTTGATCACGGGGATTGCATGGTAAATTTCTGGCTCAGTGGCAAGAGGTGAGCGATCTCTGGATCAGCCAATACGTTCCCACGACCCCCCCCCCCCCCCAGAAAAGGCAATGATAATCAATTCATCACTGTCTGAGTATGCGCCGCGTCTCTTTCCTCCGCTCACTGAACACCGTCGCCGCCGCTTGAGACGTCTCTAATAGCTCTCTAACTTGCCCTGCAAACTGGTGTAACCCTATATGTTGCAAATACACAAATTGCAGTCCATTGATATGTTGAATGTCTTCAGTCTAGAGGCGCCCATGATGTGAATTGAGGAGGCATTCCATTATTATAAGAATGAGTAAGGACGTCTCAAGCCGCTGCACGTCGTCAACGCCCCATCGACGTCGGACACCCATTCTCCAGAGGAAGTGGCTGTGATTCGGCAGCCATCCGGCACCACATCAGTGATCTCGCTTATTCAACATCATATTCAACGATCCAGAGATCAATCACCTCTTGCTCAGTGGCTGGTGTCAGAATGTCAAATTGGTTCCACCAGGTCATGCACACCTGGTAATCAACCCACCTCTTACCTGATGAGGTTGCTCATTCACGATGTCAAATTTGGCATGCAACGAGCTTGCTTCGCAAGCCGACGAACTTGTGCATCATCTGACGAACTCCCGCAATCCTACGTAGTGACGAAGTATGTGAGGGCCCCTATGTATCTTCGAGGACCGCTCCATCTCCGCATTTCTTGACCATGTGCAGAGTGGTGGATAATCTAAAAGGTGCGTGTTTCTTCAACCTCGTAAAGTGGCAGTGACCACTTCACCCCGCCACTGATCATGATGACAATCTTATCTTTCATCTCTCGTCTTGTCTCGTCTTGTCTTGTCTCGTCTCGTCTCATTGGCCTTCGCTCCGATGCTTTCATATGCGTGTTGGGATTTAACCCGCGCTGCCGAGGCACTAACTATAAACTTTATTAATGCAGTTCCAGCTCGCTCCACTGGAGATTAGAAATCAATGCCAATTCCGCGCTCTGGTTACAGTCTCAATTTTGTATCTACTTGCAAAATTTGATAATCTGACCAGCCTGCTGTGTGTACACGAAATCCAACCTGTTTAAAGTGATAATCCACGCCACATATGACTTGCCGCCGTTGCTAGTTGATTGAAAGTCAGAAATGCAAAAATGACTGGTGCAAATCGCGATCCGCACCCTCCAATTCAACCTAGTTTTTCATCAATCCTCATACATGAGCGACGTTCCAAAATTTCATCGGGTTCCACCATATAAAGGTTTGTGCATCCCGCATCCCCGCTCTTCCTCTCGATCTCCAGTCCAACCCAATCAATCCTAGTCCCTGCGATTTGCGGCTCTCCTCCAACTTGAAAGAGCCAACCCATGCTGTTCAAGCTCTCTGTGATCGTAACCTCCATGTGGTGCTGTTCAAATACAAATATGATACGCGATTTGCCATATCGTATTCCTGGTACCGGTTAGGAACCAGGTCTCAAACGCGAATTGTAAAAAATGCCATCAATGACATAAAAAACTAAACTAAAAAACTAAATAATGAGGATAAATCCTTTTATGGAAGGCAGTGCACCAGAGCGCGGTGAATCAATAAACTACGTAGCCCGCTGCACGGCAAAGCCCGCTATCATTATTTCATCTACAACAAATGTTCGACCAGGTTCGATCACTCAACACACCGGGATTACGGAAATTTCGGGGCACCTGAAGTTAAAGCTCCAGGTCGTGGGACAAAGGGGATGCGCGAAACTCAGTGCTCTGTGTTGAACGAAATTAGTTGTCGGCAGTCCAGGGTTCGACTCCCCGTGTTCGAATGCGATGGCGATGAAAGGGGGTTTTAAAAAAAAATTATTCCCTCATGAGCTCCAGAATTGTGCTGAAACATTTTTCCCAGGTTACAACAAGCTGTTCACCTTGACTTGACTTCGATGGTTTCACGCGGGGGATTAACTGGTGAACTGGTGGGTTAATCGGACGGTGTCCACTTGATGCAGCCAATTATTCTATCTTGCAATCGCTTCGGAGTTTCTGGCAATTAGGGTGCGCGCGCGTCCGAGAGCGTTGTAAAATTATTTTTCATCTTCTCATGGCACTAGCCTCACTTACTTCCCCCGGACCTCAACCCATGGAATACGCAGGGGCGGCGTACAGAATAGCGCCAGACTCAAAGCTATTGATATCCTCTGGGGATTTTGTGAACTTTTTTACTCGACCACTTCACACAGGAATAAACTGGGGCATTAATCGGATGTGTTGTATGTAACACAGCCGGCTTTTAATTACAGTGTCTGGGGAAATAATGCGTGGCAGTCCGGGGCTCGACTCCCCGCGTCTGAGTGGGTTTTCTTTTCCCATTTGTCCCGGGTATTGTTTCAATTTTCCTGATTCCTCGACTCCGTTTGCACCCCCGCCTGTCTAATTTGCACGCTGCATCGGCGGATCCCCGCAGGTTACTTGACGACACTGATTTATTCACGCTAACATGTAAGCTGTCATGAATAATACCACTGCAAGTTTACTTCGACTTATCTCAACCTTCCGTTCACTCAACCTTCACGCAGGAACGAACACCCTGGATAATCGGATGTGGTGCCGGAACACCCCCAGCCTCCTTGATACACCCATAGACCACCAAGTAATTGGCAGTCCGGAGTTCGACTCCCCGCGTCCGAATGCTGCATTCGGTTGCGAATTCCTTTTTTTAATTTTCCGCGTGGTCTTCTTGGTGCAGCATCTTCTTCCCTGGTTCCTGGGCTACACAAGTGGTTCGCTTTGATCTGACCTCGGGAGTTTCACGCGGATATAAATAGGCTAGTTAACCGGACGTGGTGTGGCCAATTTCTCTAGCTTGTAACTGCTTCAGTACTCGACCACTTTACACAGGAACGAATAAGCGAAATAATTGGATGTAGTTTCCGAACACACCTAGCTCTCTTACCCTGTCATTGAAAGAGTATTTGGAATAAATCCGAAATCGACGGTTGGAGGAAGATTACGGACGCCGTGCATGACCCTGGGGGTAAGATGTACACTAAGGTCTGTCTTTTCCGTCATGTACCAATCGTTTGGAAACTGATTTGAGTGTTGATTTTTTTATGTTGGGCACGGTAAGTTTCTCTGACGCGTCCTGCAGAAAACCGAAACTAATTGACAAATATCAGTGGGTCACGCCAGCTACTCTGACGCCCCGGAGCAGGTTGCTGCCGATGTGGTAAGTTGTATTTTTACTTGATACAACCATACCTCACTCGCAGATTGAACCAGCCTGTCTACGCCCTATCCGCAATCTCCGCTCGGGCTGGAAAGTTCCTCCTCATCCTTGGATCCCCGGGTTATGTTACGGTTGGTCCAACTCCGCGTTAATCTTCATTTTCAATTGCTGTATGGCCGACTGAGATCCCCAACCACGCCATTTTGATTGCGCAATTCGAGTAAGCTGCTATCACTATCAAACAGGCGGGATTCGATGGGTTTGAATGTGTACTGCCGACCCTTTTTCTTCCTCCTCCCTTTGCTGATGAGTCAATTCGAAGTTCACAGTACGAACAGCTACCTCGTGCACCAATTCTTCGACTCGGGCTCCAATCACTGTACCGATGAATAGGACGGGAGTCCCGAGAATCGCGTGCGGTTTGCAACTGAAACCGTCAAGGTGTTGGTTGAAGTCTGGGCCAGCGACGTCATGGTCAAACTCAGGCCCGGTTTGTCTCGATAGGTTTTGTGTGCCTATTAACCATACGCTTACACGACCATTTCAAGCCGGTGTGAAGAACGATGTTGGCATGCGTCTGCAGGAGACAATCAATTTTGCTATGATGCCCGGACCCAGGTAAGTAGGGGTAGCCACGAGTAAGGGCGCAGTAAACTGTCACGGCTTGTATACTTACCCCCGACATTCAAAGGGGCACCGGCATTCAAAAAAAAGATATAGGGCCGATGTTTATTTTTTCAGTTCCTGGTACCGACTAAGGTTCCAGGACTCACCTCGATAATGTGAAAAACCGATCATCCCGCTTCATCGGTCCGTGATCCGGCATTGCTTTACATAGGTATTAGGGGTATCAAAGGCACTGAAGTAGGCTGAAGTTGCCAAGGGTAATTTTCTAGCAAAATGCATATGGTGTGCCGTGTGCAAGGGAGGCAAGTCAGGCAAGGCACAAGGCCGGACAAGACTTGTGAGCAAGCTTTTAAGCTTCAGGTTTTGGCTTACTAGTTCTGAAACAGTATCAGTACCAAGGTACCAGGGATGCCCAGAGGGCCAATGTATTTGCCTTCTGTCTCGTATTTGTAGTCTATAGTATTCATATTTAGGAGCCAAATACGAATATATTCGCGGGACGCGTTGCTCGGAAAAATAGGCCCTGAAACCAGGAAAACAAGATCTGAGGGTTTGATGGCGGATGTATGTATTCAATATTCAGAGGCCCAATGAGCCTGGGAAGGCAGCATATTGACCGTCGGCAAATTTCAACGGTAAGATTACAACATTTTGATTGCACCAAATGATTCATCCGACAGGTTACAGATCCTAAGCCGCAGTTGCGACGGAGGAGCGTATCAAACTGATTTCAAGCCCGCATGAAACGCAACGATTCGCTGATTGGATCCGGTAATTAGTAGCGCACAGCTCTCCCGCTCTGCCGTTCGTCCTCACGGCCACCAGGGATCTGCGAAGTCTTCGCACTCCCGAGGCTGGTGAGGTTCGGACGACACCTAGTAAATCTACGTGGAACCTACAAAGCTGTCGCTGTTGTCCTGAGATATCGATTGAATGTGGGGCGCTGGCTGGCGGTGATTGCGCGTGTGAGCATCTCAGTGTCTGTCTCATACTGTTTTATTGATACGTTGATTGTATCCTGCGAAGTTCGAACTGTCAACCAGATGGCAGTTCCTTGATAGCTGCTGCCGTCTTTCACCGCCTCGCTTTCCCTCTCCCCTCCGTCCCTCACCATGTCTCTGGAGGCCGCCCTACATGGCGTACTGGGAGAAGTTCTTGTTCCAGGACTCTCCTCCGCATTCACAATCTTCACATTCATCGTCTCTTCTGTTCAGGCAGCACGAGAAAGCAAGAAACAGCTCCAGGTTTTGGCCAAGGGTGTCGGGGAGCTTCTGTCCACATTGAACTCAGAGTTCAGGGAATCAAGAACCGTGGCAGCGAATTGCATAAAGCCACTTGCGGATTTAGAGAAGTGAGATTTGCCTCTGGTTGGATTGTGTTGCGAATTCTTATCGGCTACCCCAGCCTACTGCAAGATATTCACCGATTTGTTCAGAAGGAGCAAGACAAGCCTTTCCTGAAGTTGCTTTTCAACAAGGATCGGCGGATCAACCAGATAGAATCATTCTATCGACGCATCGGACTCAGTGTCGGTGCATTCCATGTGAGCCTCATCATACTCTGTCGCTGTCAGGATAGCGTTATGATGCCTTGACCAGATCTCAGGCCTACTGAGCATGCAGAATATGCTCAGGAACAATGCGACTGCACGTATTGAAGACGCGAGTATGCTGAATGCCCGATTGAAAGGTCTAGAGCAGAATCAAGAAGATCTTCGAAACATACTGGGTTCGTGAACTCCCCAGCATGTTTAAGCGATCTCACTTCATTTGGATACCACAGACATCAACCACAGTAACATGCTTGCCATGATGGCTTCCCTTCAACGGAGGCTCAATGCCGCACCCAACAATAACCAGGAGCAGACCTTTTATTCACACACACTCCGGTATCTAACCTCAATGAGTGGTCAGCAGGTCCAATTGGAAGACTGGATGATTGCATCCTTCGATGTTGATTACGGCCCAGAAGTTGGTGTTGGCGGATTGTGAGCTCAAACTCGGTAAAAATTACGGATGAGTTCATGTATTTTTTTTTTGCAGTGGCAAAGTATACCGGGGGACTTGGAATCAAACAGAAGTGGCTATCAAGGTCCTCCAGAATCTTGCGGGTGTTACACCAAGTGTTGGGGTTGGTTGTACCACACATCTGGAATAATTTTACTCATTCATTGCATCGGCAGTTGCTGCGAAAGGAAATCGATGTTTGTGTGCCTTTGTACTTGTACCTCAGATAGTTTAAGCTTCCTTCACAGCTCTGGGTCACGCTCCGCGACCCGAATATCCTGCAGTTTCTAGGTGCAAATACATTGGATGACAGCCCATTTGTGGTGATGCCTTACATACCGCACAATTCCTGTCAGTTTCTGGATCAACACCCAACATTTGACCCAGTGTATATTGTGAGTCAATCCCAGTTCAATTTGGATCTGAACACTCACAATGCCCAGCTCCGTGATGTTTCCCTTGCTCTTCAATATTTGCATTCTCGAAAAATATGTCATGGTGACCTCAAAGGGGTGAGTCACAGATGAAGATTTTGAAGTAGTGTGTCGCTGATCTCCTGTAATCGAGGTCAACATTCTCGTTGAACTATCTGGGAGGGCTCTCTTATGCGACTTTGGTCTGTCTCGCATCAAAGCTGACACTACAAGTCGCGCAGGACATACAGCCAATACTATAATTGCAGGAAGCCGCAACTGGATGGCTCCGGAGCTCCTGGCTGGCTCACTTCCCAAAATGCCCTCAGACATCTACGCATTTGGTATGACACTATTTGAGGTGTGCTTTTCTTATTCTGCTTGCTGGAACATTACTGATCGCAAACACAGCTGTATAGTGGTGAAACACCACTGGTCAACATCGTGCACACAGACTTTATTGAGCTGGTCTTCCGGCTTCGGGTCAGGCCAGATCGACCAGAGATAGAAGATGTCCCAAAGTTGACTGACCCACTCTGGAATTTGGCAGAAAAATGTTGGCTTCAAGATGCCAAAGCACGGCCAACGGCAGGACAAATACATGCTCTGGTAATGGATATCATATCAGAAATCTCAATTGATTCACCTGGAGAGGCCTTGATGAACAGCCCAAGGGATACAGAGATTAGCAATCCAAACCATAATCTTCCTGACAGCAGTGGGTCATCGAACAAAGACCTTCTGGACAAGCTGTCATCCATGTCAGAGTTGGCCAGTGCTCACCATCAAGCAGGCCGGTTCAAAGAGGCTGAAGAACTCAGGTTGGAGATCTTTGAGAAAAGAAGGCAGGTTGGGGGAGATGATGATCCAGATACCCTACAGGCTATGCACAACTTGGCTTTTACTTACAATGAATTGAAGAAGTTCAAGGAGGCTGAAGAACTCGAGGTGGAGGTTGTCAAGAAATGGAAAGAGGTTTTGGGAGTGGACCATCCAGATACCCTGCTGTCTATGCACAACTTGGCTCTTACTTACAGGAAATTGGGGAAGTTGAAGGAGGCTGAAAAACTCGGGGTGAGGGTTGTCAAGAAACGGAAACAGGTTTTGGAAGTGGACCATCGAGATACCCTGGCATCCATGCACAACTTGGGTCTTACCTACTATGCCAGGGAGAAGTGGAAGGAGGCCGAAGAGCTCTACTTTGAGGTTGTCAAGAAACAAAAACAGGTTTTGGGAGTGGACCATCCAGATACCCTGAAGTCTATGCACAAATTGGCTTTTACTTCCAGTCAATTGAAGAAGTGGAAGGAGGCTGAAGAGATGGGGCTGGAGGTTGTCAAGAAACGAAAACAGGTTTTGGGAGTGGACCATCCAGATACCCTGCGGTCTATGTCCAACTTGGCTGCTACTTACTGTGAATTGGTAAAGTGGAAGGAGGCCAAAGAGCTCATGGTGGAGGTTGTCAAGAAATGGAAGCAGGTTTTGGGAGTGGACCATCCAAGTACCCTGAAATCTATGCACAACTTGGCTGTTATTTACAGCAACTTGGGGAAGGAGAAGGAAGCCGGGGAGCTCTACTTCGAAGTTGTTGAGAAACGGAAGCAGGTTTTGGGAGTGGACCATCCAGACACCCTGCTGTCTATGCACAATTTGGCCCTGACTTACAGGGAATTGAGGAAGTTGAAGGAGGCCGAAGAACTCGGGGTGGAGGTTGTCAAGAAACGGAAACAGGTTTTGGGAGTGGACAATCCAGATACCCTGCTGTCTATGCACAACTTCGCTTTGGCTTCCAGGGAATTGGGGAAGTTGAAGGAGGCTGAAGAACTCGGGGTGGAGGTTGCCAAGAAACGAAAACAGATTTTGGGAGTGGACCATCCAGATACCCTGAATTCTATGCACAAATTGGCTTTTACTTACAGTCAATTGGGGAAGTGGAAGGAGGCTGAAGAGCTGGGGCTGGAGGTTGTCAAGAAACGGAATCAGGTTTTGGGGGTGGACCATCCGGATACCCTGCGGTCTATGTCTAACTTGGCTGCTACTTACTGTGAATTGGCAAAGTGGAAGGAGGCCAAAGAGCTCATGGTGGAGGTTGTCAAGAAACAGAAGCAGGTTTTGAGAGTGGACCATCCAGGTACCCTGAAGTCTATGCATAACTTGGCTGTTACTTACAGCAACTTGGGGAAGGAGAAGGAGGCCAAAGAGCTCTACTTCGAAGTTGTTGAGAAACGGAAGCAGGTTTTGGGAGTGGACCATCCAGATACCCTGCTGTCTATGCACAACTTGGCTTTGAATTACAGGGAATTGGGGAAGTTGAAGGAGGCCGAAGAACTCATGGTGGAGGTTGTCAAGAAACGAAAACAGGTTTTGGGGGTGGACAATCCAGATACCCTGAGATCTATGCACAACTTGGTGATTACATACAAGTGGCTGAGCAAACAAAAAGATGCCAAGGCACTTTCCACGATCATCGAAGAGATTCACAAGGTGTGTTGAAATTTTTTACCCGTGATGCAACACCATTAATTCATGCTCAGTCACAGAGAACTCGTACCTCCACTTCATGAGGTCTTTCAGTGCCGTATCCAGGACATCCTTCACCCCGAGCACAGTTGGAAGTTTCCCTTTGCTTGTTTCCGTATATGTCCCATGTATCATTGAAAGTCAATATCTTTAGTTACGTACCATGACTGATTTGTTGGGATGGCATCATGACCGCATGTTACAGCTCTTTGCGGTACAACACGCGCGGTCCGTTTTTTTCTGTTTTGGCAAGTTTTCACGAGAACAGCTGCCCCGAGCTCAATTCTCAACTGTTTCTCCTCAAAATAGGCTCATTCGATTCGCATTGAGATCCACAGCGAATGGAATACCGGTATTTTTGATCATTTTACATAATAGAATTTCTTCCGGAAAAACTTGGTTTTGAGTAGGACACCTGTAGCACTTGGAATACTGCCCCGATTGGCCTAATTTTGGATATGCCATACATCTGATGTGACCCTAGCCAATGTGGGTTTTTACAGAGCTTAATGTACTCAAACTTCCATGGACAGCTCTACCTATGGTAGTGTCTGGATATCTACTTTGCTAAAGTGTGCGCTAGATCACAATCACTCAGCATGTATATAAATAAACACACCGTTGTCTAGAGCCACATCAGATGTATAGCATATCCAAAAATTAGGCCAATCGGGGCAGTATTCCAAGTGCTACAGGTGTCCTACTCAAAACCAAGTTTTTCCGAAAGAAATTCTATTATGTAAAAGATCAAAAATACCGGTATTCCATTCGCTGTGGATTTTCAATGCGAATCGAATGAGCCTATTTTGAGGGGAAACGGTTGAGAATTGAGCTCAGGGCAGCTGTTCTCGTGAAAACTTGCCAAAACAGAGAAAAAGGGACCGCGCCTGTTGTACCGCAAAGAGCTGTAATTCACCAGAGATTGTGAACACTGAGTGCGCCTTAGTTTTTACACGTCGAGTCGGAATAAAGCAGAGCTTGGCACCAAACATGGCCGGCTCGTATTATGTAATGTTATGCCTATATGTGTGATGTGTTAGGAGAACACCGGGTGAGGGCACGGTAAGCAGTTGTTGCCTTTGGATCTTGAGCTCGCCTTGGTTCATGTGTGCTGAGTTGGGCAACAATAATGTAGGGGCGTGTATGGTAGCGATGGTCGGAGTCGCGTTACGCCTGCCAATTTTAAGAAATTAGCGACGGAGGTCTAGTTACGTGTTACAGATGCCAAATTAGGCGACAGGATGGCCTCGGCAAAGCGCAACGTTTTGCGTGGCGGTAGATAAAGTTGTAGAGGGTGATGCTGGGATGCTCCAGGGTAGTGGTGACGAAGAGAATATGTGGGCATATAGTGACAACGGCATGCGGTGGGGCGAGGGAAATTTGAT
This sequence comes from Mycena leptocephala, assembly GCA_029378395.1. Taxonomy (NCBI): domain Eukaryota; kingdom Fungi; phylum Basidiomycota; class Agaricomycetes; order Agaricales; family Mycenaceae; genus Mycena; species Mycena leptocephala. The sequence continues at coordinate 102,823 of JARJLF010000672.1, read as the reverse complement.
CCCAGAAATACAGTCTTTAACGGTGAAGCGAAACACTCAAGCGAATCAGTAATTTCTAAGCCAATATCGGATGGAAATGAAAGGCACCTGAATGTAGACCGACAGTAAAGCCTCCGTGCAACCTGTGTGTTCAAAGGGTTTTGAGATTTGAGGCCGTTTTGACCGAGAACAAGAGCAATCTTGAGTGGAGCCATTTTCGGGCAAAACACGTGGAAGCGAAATACTTGCAAACACCTCGATTAAATTCAGTTCGGGCTCGTATAATGCCCTGGAGCACCCCGGGTTACTAAAATACATTTTATTTAACCCATGCATATATCTGGAGCCCATTACAACTTAGGGGTGTAGGCAAAGACGCTGTTGTGTGTGTGGCCCTGAAATGTGTAAAATAAGCGTCCAAACAAATTAGGATCGTGAGGGAGCTCCAACGGTTCAATTTCGAAATTCCTTTTGTCCACGGGAGGCAGACATAGGCGTCATGCTCCTCACAAAAATTGGCGCTCGTTGACGGCGTGTAAGTGGGCGAACGACGTGGTGTTTCGCTTCCCGGTGGCGTTTCGCTTCACCGTTAAAGACTGTATCTACGAACTTGTCGTAGATAGGAAACTCAAATTTCTTTGTCATTTTTCTGCCGGTTTTCAAGCCTTAAAAATTATTATTTTATTCCTCATTAAAGTTAGCGACAGACCCCCCCCGTTACGCGTTACTCCCAGGAATTTAAGCGACATTTTGGAGCTCCGTTACGCGTTACTGTCGTTACCATACACGCCCCTACAGTACTGATGCAGCTCGACAGCATGATGCCCATAGCCACACTGGATCAATTCTTCTGTGCTGAAGCTATTCTGGAGCACGCTGCTAGCCAATACAATAAAATAAAAACCCTTGGCTTACTGGCCTCTTGCCGTCCGCATGGTATCGCCCAGGACACACCGAGATTTTGTCGAGATTTAAGGTCTGTCAAAACCCGCTGCTAATACTCAGGCCGTTGCTGTTACAGGGACCACCCCATATGTCCTTCTCATCCTCGACCTCAATTAGTCCAAGCTCACTAGCCGGAATCATTCAACACACATTGACCAATCCGCCGCTGTGTCGGGCGGAGGAGAGGATCCCGACGAAGACTTGCCTCTTGTAAAGTGATCTGGGTCGCAAGTGGTTGTATTTGACCTCAATACTCGACATTGACATTGCAGTGCAGCACAGTAGCTTTGCCATTCGAGGTGAGTTCCCCTACTCAATTATTCCGAGTTTCTAATTGATGACTTGTATCTGCGGTGCACGAATATCCAAGCTATTGCGATAGCTTCCAACTTGCCTCTTGCACGTCTTCATCCACGCATAATTAATTCACAGGGTCTTTTGATGATGTGTATCCTATTTGATTATTGGGTCCTAGCCAACTTTTGTGTGTGCTTTGCGTGACGATGCATATTGTAGCCATTTTTGAACAAATAGACGCATCGGGAGGACAAATGAGATCGAGTCGGTTGCACTTACAACGCGTCGCTCCCGTCCCGGGAGACCACTTCTACGAATTATAGAGTACTCGACACTCCACGACATAAATATCTCGTCCAGCAGCTAGTCCTAAAAACCAAATTTAAAGCGGGATGGCGATGATCGAGTTCTAAGTTTCCTTCCAGATGGATCCAAGAAACACGGTAAACAAGAGCTTTTGGGCTTGTTGGCCTAGTTACCAATTTCTCTCCTAAATGAAAAAAAGCCAGCCGATATGCCAATGGAATGGTCAGTTAAGACGCTACCCGAGGAAAATTAAACTCCGGATTGGGGTACACCGCAACACAAAGAGTCGGACTTGACTGTGGGCAACGAACAAATATGATATTTTTTCTGCGAAATCCGAGCTGTAGGAGTGCCAAGTGGCGTTCTGCGTCGGTGTTCTCCATCCCTATGCAAAAATTCTGATAAGCTGGCATCGCCCGGGTACTGGAGAGAGATGCAAGTCTTCTTATTGCGAACTGGTTGCAAACTTCTCGTCTGCCGAGTCGGAGGACGAATCTGGATCCGGCATGCTCCTCTCATGTGGCAAGTCACTTTCCCTCTGCGAGTTTTATGGAACTGACCGGATTAGTTCGCTCACTTGCAAAAAGCAACCGGCTTTGCCTTCGTCTTCGTATTTGTCTTCACATCGTTAATTCCTGGTGCAAGACGAGGACGTTCCTCCAATAGATATGCACGTATAATAATATATTCTTGCCAAGTTCCAACACAACGAGCACTGCACAGTTTTTCCCCCCTGTGGTAGGCTCACACAAACCGCCCAGACACCGTTCAACTCTCATCAGAACAGCATATTCAGTAGAGCGACTCGCAAAATATCATACATAGGCACGTCGTACGATATGGACATAGTATGGTGTATGGTCCGACGCGTGTGGGAGTACATGCGGGAGCGCGACACACCTCGTGATTGGATGCTCGAGAAGCCAAAGCCGCTCGGGATGCAACTGCGACGAGGAGCGCACACAAGCGGCCGGCCCGCACCCCCCATCCAATCCCAGAGATTCAGACGCACATCGATGCGCCTCCCGCACTAATCAAGAGCGACGCCGATACCGGTGCGCGTCGTACCCTCATCCATCCGATACCACCGCCTCCGCCTCCGAAAACGCATTCCCCCGCACCCAAATAAAAAGGCCAGAAATAATCGTAAGGCTCATGTCCAAAATTTCGAAAAACAAATCAAGCAAGCCCAGAGAGCAAGCGCAAGCGCAAGGGTACGGGGTTGAGTGTGCTACCCGGAAATCAGGCGCCCTCCCCCCCAAAAAAAAAGAAAGAAAGAAAAAGCGGGGAAGGCGAGTAGACATAAAAGAAAAGGCGCCCGATAAGTGCCGACTAATCGCGGGGTGGGGCAGGAGGAAGGAAGGACCCGACGACGTCGAGTCGAGGAGTGGGTACAGTAAAGGGAAGAAAGAAAGCATAAAAAGAGGAAAGCCAGGGCAGCGCGAGCGAGCGGAGAGATCCACAAACGGCTCCGCAGGTATGCGTAGAAAACACGCGCGCGCACCCATCAGCACTCTCCCGCCCCCCCCCCCAAAAAAAAAAAACGAAGCGGAAAAACCCGCTAAAACCCCAATCCAAGCCAAAACAAAAACAGGCGCACCCGATCCCTCCCCCGAAAAAAATCATCAAGAAAAGGAAAAATCACTCACCCCTCTCCATGCGCACGGGTGAAACAAGCCACAGCGGAGAAACATCACGAGCTCATATGAGTTTGAGTTCGCAGATGAGGCCAAACGTAGCCAGAAGAGCGTCAACCAAACGCACAACACCTGCCCGCCTCATGTCGAGCGCCAAAGCGGAGAAGACGAAGGGCGTAGCCACCCCTGTCCTCTCGAGCTCCGTACAGATGGTGCCCACGAGCCTCGCTGCGTCCGCTAATCCTAGCACCGGATCGCGCGCGGGGCTGGATCGGTCCTCCAAATAGCTGATGGGCGGGGTCTTTGGCCGAAGACGTAGAGGACGAGAGCGCCAGAGGAGGCGCAGAGGGTGAGGAGGTCCAGGGCGTACGTGGGTCGACGGGCAGGGTGGTCGGTAGGAATCCGACGGTGCCGTACCCCGCTTCTCCCGGGGTGCTTGCTCCCCCTGCTCCCCCTCCTGCACTGAGTGAGCACGCAAGGTGATGCACGCCAAACTCATCTACCGGGGTACGCACGGTGGGGGAGCGCGCTGGAGAATGCGGGGAGGGGGTTTGTAGAGAGGGTGGGCGGGGGCGCTTGTGTTTTGATTTGGAGGGGTGGACGCTGTGCGGGCGCGCGAGAATAGGGAGGGCATTCTTCCTGCTTCAAGTTACTGCTTGCAAGTCAGTAATGTCAGTATAAGATGCAGGAGACGCCGAGACGGACGCACCCTTCCCTTCCCTTCCTCTCTTCTCTTCTCCCTAGTCTTCCTTAAACCAAGTCTTCCCGAACCCTAGTCTCTACAAATCTTCTCTTTGCTTGAATGAAAGTGGTGTCGCCGTCATCGTCTCGAGGTCGCCGTCGCCATGTAGCAAAGGCGGCCAGTATTGTTACATAATAAGATCACAGGCTTGGCTTCGGCAGGGGAATCATGATGATGGGCCATGATCGCCCTAGCCCCGACTCACGCACGACGTCCTGCACGGTGACTCTACGAGTGAAAGCAAGCTGGGAAGGTCGGGCCGTGATTATAGCCGATGGGTTCAGCGTTCTTAGAGCGCCTCCTCGGGCCTGCCTGTCATTCATTGGTCTTCTACGCCCGCCTCCCTCCAATGGCTCCACCGTGCCGTACGCATCCATCCACCTCGAACGCGAAACGAATTAGTCTCTCCAGACAGACTGACACTCGTAACCTCGTATACGAATGACATTCTCATTCTTATTCTCATGGTCCCCGACCCCCCGACTCCTCCGAGCCCGCTGCCAGTGTCCGCATCGTCCGACAACGTCAGCTAGTATGCATATGCTGCGTGTGCGTGCGCTGTCTCAGGTTGTTCAAAGTGTATCTTGCTCTGCTCCCGCTCTCTACCTCCTGCGTCTCGGTGCTCTTCACGCTCTTCCAAACTCACTCGAAAAACAAAACCCCGCTCGTGGCGCCACCAGGCACGCATACAGGAGTCTACTATATTGAAATTTATATTGGGAAACGACTAGGACCGCCACCGATCGTGATCGACGTACGCCACTACTCTGGACTTTGGGCTGGGTCGCAGTTAGGCTTTGACTTTCAAAGTACTAGTGGATGGCGCAGATAGGCTTCCGTCTCGATCTTCGATCCTCAAGCCGTCCGAGTCTTCGACATCTCAAGTCGTTCGGTCAAGATTTTTTCTGACCCAGTTCTAGTGCTGGCTCTAGTCCAAAGTAGCCATGGCAGATCGCGTCTTCGCTTCACTAGAATTTTAAAATCGGCTCCAGGTTGGCAGATCGTGTCGCGGCTGTCTTAATCTATCTATCTGTCTTAGTATCGACCTTCGCATCTACTCCTTCCTTCTTCACTCGCCATCCTATCTTATTCCTTCCCTGGCGTGCTCAATTATGACGTCGGTCCCGCTTCCCGCTTCTCGCTTCGAGTGGATTCCTCGTCCACTTCCACTGTCCACTGTCCACTGTCCATACTGTACCAGTGTGCGACTTTGGCTCGGTGTTGTAACCTGTGCTATTCAATCAAGTTATGCTCCAGCCACATCACCTCGCCGCGCTCCACTCCGACATGCACAGATCCTGTCATTCTCGAAGACCCAACGCCAATCTCCTGTCTTTCATACCCATACCCACCTCATGCACCAGCCACCGATTGTGATCGACGTCGACACCACTGGACTTAGGCTTGGTCACTTCGGGAATCCGGCTGGCGTAAGTGGATGGCGCAGGTGCGGGTGCTACATACTCCCAAATCCTCACCAGTCTGCTTTCTGATTCGATTCACTTCATCCAGTTAGAACCCAATCCCATAGATTTGCTCAAGCTTAATCATGGTAGGGCAAATCGCGTCCGTCCGTCCGTCTGGCTTCGTCCATCTAATCTACTTAGCTAGCTATCTATCTATCAGTCGATCTATCCAAGTCTCCTCGCCCGGCACTTACTCTGGCTCTTAATCTCTTCACCGTCAACAAAGACCCCACTCGAAGCTCTCATTTCGCATTTCGCATTTTGCATCTACTCTCAAGCCATATTCAACGTTTTCGGCCGCCGCAGTGCCAGAACAGACAGACAGACAGACTGAGAGATTGCGTCTGCCCGTCCGTCTATGTCTACTTTATCTATCTCTATCCCATCCCTCACCCCTCGTCGCGCTGTCCCATTCAACTCCCTCCTCACTCAAAATCAAAATCAAACTCGCAATTCGGCTCTGTAGCAAATCGCGTCCATGGACCATTGCCGTCCGCCAGTCACGGTGGCTATCCATCTCCCTCAGGCTGTACTGCTGTGCGTCTCAGCTGCAGTATTAACTTTTTCATATCCTTCTTCAGAGTCCGGCTCAGCTAAGTTCCAAGTTACTTTCGCTCCACCATGGAGATCTCGTCCAGCCTGCTGGCAATTTCCCTCCAGTGAGAAAGAATTCATTCAGTCTGGCCCCACTCCACTTCGACTTGGCTTCTTTCGGTCGCGGTCTGTCGTCTCGGTCTCACGTTGGCAGATCCCGTCCATCTTCCATCGCGTGGCTCCGCGTCCAACAGCGTCCGACTTTAGGTGACGAGGTGACAAGGTGATGACGAGTACTATGAAACCTACGCAACTCGGTTTCGACTCTCCGTGCTCTGTCTTTTCTTTTACTTTTATGCATAGGGATACCTAGTCCCTACACTGTGAGGCTACCACCCATGTTTCACATATACTCGCTCTGCTCATACTTCATGCCGCTTCACTTCGCTTCGAAAATCCCAGCCGCATCCTGATTCTGATTATCGTTCTCATTCTGGCTGGCACAAGATTTGAGTCGACCGCTATTATATCACATCATTAGCTACGCACATGGCAAATGCACAATACTCAGCCTCGTCTCGGTGTCGCTCGCGATTGGATAATGAATTCTGCTCAATTTGTGATTTAGTTATTGAGTACTGCAGCGCTGTCGGATTTGAAAATTTTGGCCTTGCTTTCTTTCTCTCCGAAAGAAAACTAACCCAGGCTTGCTTGCTTTTATGTAAGTATGGATCAACCGTCTTCAGCATCGCTTCAAGGTCCCGATTGCTGATTGGACTCCACTTAGACTTGGCAGATCCTGTCCTTCGTCTTTCGCACAATTCTCTCTTGGATCAGGTAAGTTGGGTTCCTGCTTACTACCTACTACTACCTACTATCTACTGTCTAAAAATCATGAGTTTAAACTTACCGTAACCCTTCTCCTCGCAGCGCTTCTCAGTGAGCCAGGCCCAGCAGGCTTTACACTAAATCAAAATCAATTCAATATTAACGCTGCTCCGTTTAGTGTTCAGTTTCGCTCCACTCCGGCACCGGCATTGACAGATCCTGTCTTTATATTAATATTTATCCCACACCACCGCAGAGTCCCACTGCATATTCTAATCCCCCCTGCTCGCTCCAACCCGCCACTGATCATAATGCCGATCTCGTCTCGTTTCGTCTCGTCGAGCCTTCAAAACAGCATGCTTTTACCTGTGTGTTTGGGGTTTAACCCGGGCTGCGCTGACTGGCTGAACATTACAGTAATGCAGTTTCGCAATCTAATGTCGAGTCAGGCTTCAAGCTTCAAGCGGTGCGGTGCTAGACCACCATACTCGAGATCAATTCACCGTAACTCCAAGTTGGCTCCGATAAACTTGAATCCCATCTGTCCTGGACACTGTTCAATATTGTCAATGGCAGGATGGGTGTCATCCGCCAGCAGATTCAGATCGCGCAATGAATCTGACTTCGCAACCTACCGCTCTCTTTATACAATTAACGTGTCCTCGAAGCTTTTTAAACTCAGCTAACTTCGTTTATATCCCCGCGGAGAGATTCCATGCCGAGTGCTTCGGCAGAGTGACTTTGGTTCACATTCGGTATTTATGGCACCCCTGGCCCTTTCGGCCGCCTTCCCACATCACGTCTCTTTCAAATAGGCTCGGGTCATGTGCATGAGTTCCTCGATTCTTTTTTAGATGTTCAAAGCCATCCAAGCTGAGGCGCGAAGCGCCCCACCGCGCTCTTGTTAATATTCCACTTGGCCTCGCCGGCCTTTCTTCCTACAGTGCCGTTTTCCTTTTTCTGAAAGCCAGATCTAGAGTTTTATGCCCAGCGTATCCGGCAGACCCGTCTAGATCTGATACCCAATGAATCGATGGTAGACTAATAATGTACTTTCGATTTGACTGCACACGCTACGCACGCCTGTCCGCGCTTCAACTTGTAACTCAGTACAGTAAACAAGTAAATACAGCTCCAGCGGACGGTCGCGAGTCAGCCCATCCAAGACTGTCCTCACAGAATTTGAGAAGCTGCCCACCATGCTGTGAAGCGAATCATGCCAATCTTCACGAAATCTAGCCCGTTGAAGTTCCATTTCCCGCTATTTACATATTACTATAGCGGCGGTAAAAGATATTAATAATAGACAGGATGCGCACGAGCCGCATGCGGCTTCTAGCTCTTGTGCACAGCCGCAGCGGATTTCGTGTTTATTTTGAGTTAAACACCATCATTACATCTCCAAACTTCTATTCGACGCATAAAATCTTCAGTATTGTGGAATTCGTCTGCGAGGCGAGCTCGGGAAACCGGTTTTTTTCACGGCACCGCTCAAGCCGCTAAATTGTTGGCTCCTCTAATACACCGTTGGTGCTCTACCTGGACAGCCTGAATATACGATGGTCTACTATACACTTGTTTTACATGTATTCTAGTGAGATATATGTTGTTGAGGCCCCAAATCTTCTATTTTGGGTGCGGCTCTGCACAATGTCCAAAAGCCGCATGAAGCCGCATGCGGCCCATGAGGCTTTTGCGCATCCTGTCTAATGCCTTTCGTTGTATGCAATGATCCCCAGTGAAAAGTCCCTATGCCCGGGTATGCCCCAATCTGCTCAAATGTGCTGGGATCAACTCATTTGTGCTCGGATGTGCTGAAAGTTGTCGTCCTGAATATAAATAGATCTGACGTCAGATCTGCGTCACATAATGCATCGATATCGATACTGAGTCGCCCAGCTCACCGCTGCTTTTCGCATTTTGGACATCTTTGCATCTTTACGCATTTTGGACATCTTTGTATCTTTGCGCAAAACGTATGTTTCTTCCATTCTCCCGTGTCCTTCTTACTTACCTCAAACTTAGCACCGCTGTCGCCCAGATCCTCTTCCAATGCCGCGCGACCACTATTGTCCCTGCGAAGTACGCTGCCACGGAGGGAAATGGGTCTCTAGAGCAACATTCACACGCCATAAGAAACAGTATCTTCAGCACATCCTTACGCCTCTGCTTTTGGAAGAAGATATCGAGGAAGATTCCGAGGAAGAAACTGCCGACGGAGAAGATGCTGATGGGGAAGAGAATGGCGGCTCTGACAATGAGATGGACGAGGATTTGGACGAAGATATCTCCAGCTTGGATCCCATCATCCCAGATGAGAGTCCCCCAGGAAGAAAGCAAAGCTTACGGACGACGTGTATACTGAAGAAGATTTCGATGATTTTGCAGTAAGACTGTTCTATACATGTACTTTTTTTTTTATATGGTTTTTAATTGAACCTGTGTCGGGTTTTCTCAGCAAATTGGCATCTCTTTTGAGTACGATGATTCGAGCGGACGGACATCACCTGCAGCATCTGAGATAGACGATCCCGGCTGCATTGACGATCTTTCTTCCGGAACTGGTGACGAAGAAGAAGATGAGATTAAAACTTCGGATGACGAGCTGGACTCAGAACAAGCAACGACGAGCTCTATCGCGGAATTGCAAATGGCCTTGGATTTTATTGAAGCCTTGAAACATGCATCGCTGGACAATGGCGATCTCGACGACGAAACTCTGCATCGTTTACGAGACCCTCCTACCAAACCTATTAACATCTCTGATCCCGCCATGCGCTTCTGTCTCGACATCTTCCACGCAACCACTCACGGCTCCGTAGAAATGTACAACAAAATCTGCGCTGCTTATAAACGACGCCACCCAAACGAGGTCGTTCTCTCGCATGCGACAATCAAGAAAAGGGTCGCGGAATGGAGCGGTGTTGTTCCAATTCGCTCGGAGATGTGTCCCGATGCCTGTATTGCATTCACAGGTCCCTACTTGGAGCGTGAGCAGTGCTTGTGTGGAAAGCCCCGTGATGCTGCACAAGAGTTTTATACCTTCCCCATTGGACCCCAGCTCCAGGCTCTCTTCCGCTCTCCCGAAAGTGCGAAAAACATGCACTACCGTCGCGAAAAGACCAAGGAAATTCTCGACTCTGTTGATGCGGACGGTAGGCTCGAATTTGAGGTTCTTGAAGACTATCTCCAAGGACAGGCGTATTTAGAGGCAGTCATACGCGGTGATATCCAGGAAACAGATGTCGTCCTGATCGGCTCTGTTGATGGGGCACAGTTGTATCGCAACAAGAAGTCGGATTGTTGGATTTCTATCTGGATCATCGCCGAGCTAGCGACCGACAAGCGGTTCAAAGTCCGCGCTATCCTTCCCGACTCGATCTGGCCAGGCCCGAATAAACCAAAACATACGATTCATTTAAATTCCCGTCTCTTCACCATCTCGCCGCGCTACAGAAGGAGGGATTCCGCATTTGGGACGCGTATGATGACCGGGTTGTTACATCCCGTCCCTTTCTTTTGTTGCAGACCGCTGATGGACCTGGTATGACACCGTTCAATGGACTTGTCGGCCATCACGGTGTGTACGGCTGTCGGTTATATTGTCCTCTCAAGGGTCGCCGAAAGGACGGCAAACCACACTACTACCCCGTCATGAAACGGCCCAATGACTACCAGCTTGAAGGTGAGTAAAATTCAATGGCAATAGATACCACGCTGAGCAATACACTTCAGGGTGCAGCCATCCCGATGTTGATCCGCAGACATTATCACAGCCTTCCGAACAAGAATACCTCCACAATCTTGCGTATCTTCTTAAATCTAAGAATAATACAGACTACAAAGAACGCCGCAAAGCTACCGGAATCGCCAAGCCTAGTCTCTTCAGCGGACTGCAGCGTGAGCACATGCTTGGAATTCCAGGATGTTTCCCAGGTGATGTCATGCACCGAGGACTTAATTACACAGATCTCATCATCTCGTTGTTGCGAGGCACGCTTGAATGTGAACTGCCAGATTCCAAGGAGACGTGGACATGGGCTGTTTTACGACGAGCAAAAGTATGGAAAGAGCATGGCCAAGCGGTCGCCGATGCGACTCCGTATCTCCCTGGATCATTTGACCGACCCCCTCGTAACCCTGCCGAAAAGCTCTCCAGCGGCTACAAGGCTTGGGAATTCCTAATGTATATCATCGGCCTTGCCCCCGCCCTTCTTCATGGAGTTTTGCCCGACCCCGAATGGCGTCATCTCTGCAAGGGTTGCAGTGTTGTCCGCTGCTTCAACCAGAATAAAATTCCGTGCGAACAGCTCAAGCGATGTCACAAACTCGCCATCGAGTACGTGGCCGAATTCGAAACACTATATTACCAGGGAATGCCCGAAAGAATCCACTTCATCCGCCAAAGTATTCACAGCATGGTCCATCTTGGTCCAGAGGCAATCCGCATCGGCCCTGGTTCTCTGTACTCCCAGTGGCCCATCGAGAGGACAATTGGTAATCTTGGGCAGGAAATCAAGTCTCATTCACAGCCGTACGCAAATATGTCGGAACGCACGCTCCGTCGCTGCCAGATGAATGCTCTCAAGGCCATGGTCCCGGACTTTGATCCCGATGAACAAAAGGCGCCGCGCGGGTCCGTTGACCTCGGTGATGGATACAGTCTCCGTCGTGCGAGAGATGAATCTCCACATCATTTGGATGGTGATGCGGGACGCGTCATTGAAGAATTCCTGGAGGAGAATAATGGCCCAATGACAGGGAGTCTTGGTGTCGTACGGTGGGCCAGATTGAGTCTTCCGAATGGTCAGATCGCTCGATCATTATGGAAGGAGTCGCGTCGTCCCTTGAATAAATTACGGACATCACGGAATGTAAAGGTGAGGCCGTCTTTGTGTTTCATTGCATTGATACTAACGTAGTCTAGGCGGCCATTGAGGGCTCTCAGGCAATTGCTGAAGTACAATTCTATTTTCGCGCCAAAATCCGTGGAAAACCACGCGCCTTTGCTCTGGTCGACCTGTTTTCTGACCCGGATGAAGAACTTGCGCGCGAGTCATACGATACTTTTTTGGTTTGTGAGCATGGTCAAGGTCAGCATCTAAAAGTTGCTCCTGTGGAGTCTATCCTTTCCGTTGTCGCTATGGTTCCTCTCGGTATCATTCCTGGTGCAAAGGATAAGTATCATGACTACGAGACCAGCTTTTTCATTGTTGAAAAACCTGGTTTGGACATGCTGGATCTTACGGGATACAAGGAGGACGACAATTTAGACGAAGTTTAGGTAGTCTTTCTGTCTCATCTTCTGCACTGTCAGTTCCTATAAAAATTTTGTTCCAATTGTCTCGGGCACGCTTGTGAATATTAATTACAAGAAATTTGAGTTGAGCCAATCATCCTACTATTGTTCTGTTTTTTTAGAGCTTGGAACAGGAGACGCGACGCGCCTGTGGTCACAACACGTGAGGTGTTCCTTGTGTGACACTCTTCTCTTCTGACCATCACTTTGGAATGAATGTCGCTGGTCCCTCCTCGGAATGGCCACCCTTCTCCAGCTCGTCTTCGGCCTCTCATTATAATGCAGTATCTAATAGCTCCTCGGCTGCTACAACTCCAGAATTTCCATTCCAAATCCCCCGACACTAACGCGAACACCTTACTTGAATGATCAATGGGGCCGCCAGGCATCTTCAGTGAGCTTGTAAATCATTTGAAGCCTGTGCACTATATCTAACTGGTTAAAGACAAACCTCGCGCGCTCACAGACCCTTGCATCTGCTGATCACAATGCTCTAGTTGCAAGCGGAAACCTGACATATGCAAGACTTCTGCAAACAAATTCCGACTTGTCAGTGCGTTGTCAAACCTTACAGTGTGTTCTTCCCTGGGGATTCTTTATTTTTCAGTTGTTGAATTCGCTGCAGGGAAGCATACTACATGCTTGCGACGTCGATCCCACAAATTTTCCAAATCATTCCGAATCCACTACAGATCGAAATTCCGCCGGATTCAAACTCTCTCCCTCCCATAAAGCATCATGCCTCTTCGCCCTCACTTTCTCAAGACGATTTTCCATCTGTCGCTTTCTGGAACCGTGCCGATTTTACTCAATCCGATTCCGACCTGACTTCAATCTCTGACGACAAGTCCAGTCTACCCAGCTTATCTTTTCTTGAGCACGCTGATGGCGAGCGCTTCGACACTGCTGAAATCGATTCGGTTAGAGGTCATATCCAAGCTGCTTTTGTCACGTTGCTGGACCGAGGTTTGGCGCCTACAACTTGGTCTCATGCGTCATCTGTAGCGGTGAACTGGTTACGAAATGAAATGCTAACCTACAGCCCTGATCTTGGGCTCTGTTCCGGTAATTGGAAAATCAATATGATGGCCACCATCGTGTACTCGCAATGGAGCCGGAGACGACGAGAGCAGATCGCATCACAAGTCAAGGCGCCCGTAGCAGTTAAGACGACCACTGGCGGCAAGCGGAAATCACAGGAGGAATCGGACTCTTCTATATCTCCCAAAAAATCGAAAATCACTGCTTCCTTGCACAACTCTCATGCCGCCCAAATCCTTCTGCTGTAGCGAGAACCAGGACTAACCAAACAGCTAAGAAGACCACAACTTTGGACCCGAAGGTCAAAAAAAATGCCGTTGCGGTCACCAAAACCCGACCTCTGCCTCGACGAGCACACACTCCGCATCCGTCGCATTCTCCCACTCACATTCCTCTTTCACTCAGAGATTCCTCATCTCGGTCTCCATCACCCGCGTTACTTGCTGTTCCATCAAATAATGCTTCTCCATCGCAGTCTCGTGTCTCTTCTCCATCTCCTCGCATCTTGTCGTCCAGTTCCGATGACGATATCGAGCTGGCACTGGAGGAGGACCAGCATGCCGCTTCCGTTCCCGCCCACGCACCCACTGCTCTTGTTTCACCAACAACTAATCCTAAGCGAAGAATTACGATAGTCAACCCTTTGTGAGTTAATTCTGACTCAATTTTGCACTATATTCATGTCGATTACAGAGATGGTCTATTTGGAGAGACACCTGTGCCTCCGGTGTCAAGACTAAAACCTCGTAAGATCAACTCATCTGTATTGATTTCGCTGACGATTTATCAAGCCCCTCAAATATCAATACCAGTACCAGACGCTTCAGGTCCTCCTCCGCCTCCTCCACCTTCAGCTCCCCCTCCACTGCCATCGTCGACTGAGCCTGCTCCTTCCCAGCCTCTGCCTGAGCCCGCTCCAGCATCTTCATCGGCCACTTCGACATCTCCAACGCAATCCGTGTCACTTTCTGCATCCACACCAGCACCGCCCGCACAAGTAGTCGCCACATCCGACAGTTCAGCTGGAGATGCGCTAGCTGTCCCGCGAAAGCCTCTGAAACCCTATAGACCCGGTACAGCGGACACCGCTCGGTATGTGCCATTCCTTTGTCATGGATGAGAGTCAGTTGAGAGACCAATATGCAGGAATCTTTTCGCGCGAGAGCACATGCAGAAAAATCCGAAGCATACGACTCCGGAAGTTAAGGAGGCTTACAACGCTCTCGACAACAAGGCTAAAAAAGTGGGTTCCTCTTACACTGCACGTCTTCTTGTCTCAACATCCTCGTGATAGGTTTACGAAGACGAAGCAAAGCGACTGAAACAGTTAAAGAAGGCAGCAGATAAACCAGACGTCAGTGAGGATGCGTAATATTCTTGTAATTGCAATGTAGATTGGCAGACACCACCTAAAAGATACCTAGAGTAACATAAGGAAGATTAATGTAGCTAATGCAAGGCTTTCCGATAAATTTCTGGGTACCATGGAGGTCAAATAGTAATCTCAAGCCGTTGAGCAGGTCCTGTGTCCTTGATGCTCCTCAGCGCGGGGGAGATTGCGAAAAAATTGCAGAAAAAAAGGGAAGAGAGAATTCCAAATGCAATGAATTATTGGACTTGCAAATGGTTCGGCAGAGACAGAGTGAATATACGACGTAGCTGCACATCGCAACTTGGCTGCGTCGGCCCAAAAAGGAAATTGCATGCTCTTGCCTCCCACCACCACAGTCGCCGGTCTCCTCCCATTCCCGCTGGCTCAATCATGGGTATATGCAAGCCCAAAGGTATGTTACATGTTCCCTGCTGCCCCTTACTCTTTTAAAGCGCTTCTCACTCGGTTTTGGTGGCTGTAGACCCTTATCGATGTCAAGAGATAACACTATGTATGTCCTTTTTTTCCGTCTTGGATGTCCTACCCAGCTCATTTCAGGTCCTTTCAACGTCCAAAAACCCCCATTGTCGTCCCAATAGACCATTAGAGGTCACTAGGACACTAAGATTGTGATTGAAATGGTATCCTGAGTGCGTCTTCCATCTCCTTGGCTCTGAATCATCCTCTCGTTCTTCACAGCCTTCTGCCTCCCTTCCCATATTCCCTCATCTTCGTCTCCCCCCTGCTTTGCCTTGTCCCAGTGTCGCGGTCTTCATATTGTGTGTCTCACCTTGCTCATCCCGCCATTTGTCTACCAGATCATCTCACCCTACGCATATCTGCGGACACCGGTGCCGATGCAGTATAAGTGTGGCTCGTTGCGCCGTAGCAGACACCCATGACATCCGTTGCAGATCTCAAGCATGACGACGAAGTTCTGCGACACGGTGGGATCTCCCACCTCGCTGCCCGGATTAAAGGCGACGCTGCTCGAGGCGCATCCCACGGAGTCATGGATGTCGAAGACGTGCATGGAGTGTACTGTTCGGGTGTCACCATTCCGGAGCCAGGAACTGGCAGCGCATCTTGCCCCCATCGTTGTACGCACCTTTGTCTTTTCCTTAATCAACTCTTCGGCTAATTGGTATGTCTTGTGTTAGATGCTTCCCTCCACCATCTGCTGGCTATACAAGGTAAGCTCCTGTCGTCTTGCACCAAACTTGTCCCCTAATCTTTTCTTCTTTGGAGATTTGGCATAGGCATCTGTGGAGAAGTCGTACGTCAGTTTTATTGCACTGATGCACACGATCTAAGCTGTTTTTCGTCGCAGAATCTGAGGCATATGTGCGATATGGAACCGGGTGTACGTTCCACCATCGATTCCCGTTGATCGTTCCTACTAACGTTTGATTTACTTCAGTGACAGCAAAGAAAGACGCGGAGGTCAAGATTATGGTGCGCATTTCTCTTCCTTATCTCGGTGCATACTCTGAACCATTTCATCAGCACTGCACTTCGTGAAATTATCCGCGTCGGTATGTATCTGCTTCTCACGAAACATCCATCAACTCATACGCACCCGCAATAGTTTCATCGGTACGCAGGGAGTTGCGGGTGTGCACCTGTGAGCGTAACAGCTCTTATGCGCGCGCAAGATGGGTTGGGGCGACGTGAATAGATAGAATGCATTGTTTAGCTAGCTGAATATACAAATTATTGATATATATAGCGAATTTGGTAGGGAGTGCAAAGCCGCACATGGGAGCAGCGTAGAGCAGAGGTGAGCACAAAATGAGCACAAATGAGCAGCTACGAGCACATTGCGCATGTGCCCTAGGCTCATTTCGCTGCTCAGATGTGCTCAAATGTGCCCGACTTTGAGTGGGCACATTTGAGCAGATTTGAGCATACCCGGGCATACGGACTTTTCACTGGGAATGATCGTCCAAATTATGCGACCTTGACCAATTTCGGCCAAAATTGCTCGAAATTGCCAACTTGCAGTCTTGCACCACACATTGAGCGCCCAACACCAAATGAATTAAGGTGAACGATAATAGAATTATGCATCCTTTTCTTTCAAGGACTTTCATACCACAATGGTATGTCGGTTTCGATGCGGTGCAGACCCAGGATCACGATTTCTCAGAATCGCCGAAATTGTTTTATTCCTAGCCATATAGACAGCAACCGTATAGTCTAAATCATACATACAACGTTGAAATCCAAAGATCATGTCCGTATTTTATTTGAAGAGATTGGGCCAAGCATCCTGCTGTGTCCATTCCAGTGTGCACGAAATCTAACCTGTTGAAGCGCTAATTCTTGCCACATAGGACCTGCCGGCGCTGTCCGCTGATTGAAATTCAGAAATATAAAAATGACTGGTGCAAATTTGAACTAGCATTCGTCAACCCTCATATACGGGAGCGGCATCCCAAAATTTCATCAGCTTCCACCTTATCAAGGTTTGGGCATCCTGCATCACCGCTCTCACTCTCTCGATCTCCAATCCAACCCAATCAATCCGAGTCCCCACAATTTTGCGGCTCGCTCCCAACTTGATCATGAAAGAACCAAACCCATGCTGTCCAAGCTCTCTTTGATCGGAACCTCCATGTAGTGCTGTCCAAATACGAACACGATACGCCATTTACCGTATTGTTCTCATATCCATATCATATTCACCTTCCCGGCTATTTGCAATGTGTCGTATTCATATTTTGCAGCCGAATATGAATATATTTTCGGCACGCGTTGCTCGGAAAAAGACCTGAAACCGGGGAAAACAAGTTCCGAAGGTTCGACAGCGGATGTGACTGCATGTATTCAACCCTCAGAGACCTAATGAGCGTGGCAAAGCGTTCATGGGCAAGTTTCAACAGTAAGATTACAACATTTTGACCGCACTAAATGTTTCAATGTCCGACAGGTCACAGATACGCATCGACTCGCTAATGGGGCCCGGCAATCAATAGCGCACTCCCGCCCTGCCGTTCGTCCTTCACACGGCCACCAGGGATCTGCGAAGTCCTCGCACTTCCGAGGCTGGTGAGGTTCGGATGAGCTAGTAAATCTGCGTGGAACCTACAAAGCTATCGCTGTTGTCCTAATTGCGTGTGGCGATTGCGCGTGCGAGTATCCCAGTGTCTGCCGTACACTGTTTCATTAATATGTTGACGCACTGTCAATGCTGTCAACCAGATGGCAGTCCCTTGACAGTTGCTGGCATCTTTCACCGCCTCGCTTTCCCTCTCCTCCGTCCCCCGCCATGTCTGAGTCTCTGGAGGCCGCCCTACATGTCGTACTAGGGGAAGTTCCTGTTCCAGGACTCTCCTCTGCATTCAAACTCTTCACATTCATCGTCTCTTCTGTTCAGGCAGCACGAGAGAGCAAGAAACAGCTCCAAGTTTTGGCCAAGGGTGTCGGAGAGCTCCTGTCCACATTGAACTCAGAGATCAGGGAATCAAGAATCGTGGCAGCGAATTGCGTAAAGCCACTCGCGGATTTAGAGAAGTGAGGATTGCAGCTGGTTAGATTGTGTTGCGAATTCTCATCTTCTACCACAGCCTACTGCAAGATATTCACCGATTTATTCAGAAGGAGGAAGACAAGTCTTTCCTGAAGTCGCTCTTCAACAAGGATCCACGGATCAACCAGATAGAATCATTCTATCGGCGCATCGGACTCTCTGTCAGTGCATTCCATGTGAGCGCCGTCATTCTCTGTCCCTGTCAGGATAGTGTTATGATGTCTTGCCCAGATCTCGGAACTGCTGAGCATGCAGAATATGCTCAGTAACAATGAGACTGCACGCATTGAAGACGCAAGTATGCTGAATGCCCGATTGAAAGGTCTAGAGCAGAATCAAGATGATCTTCGAAATGTACTGGGTTCGTGAACTCCGTAGTATTTTTAAACAACCTCACTTTATTTTAATACCACAGAGATCAGTCACAGGAACGTGCTTGCCATGATGGCTTCCCTTCAACGGAGGCTCGATGCTGCACTCAACAATAACCAGGAGCAGACCTTTTATTCACACACACTCCAGTATTTAACCTCAATGAGCGGCCGGCAGGTGCAATTGGAAGACTGGATGATTGCATCTTTCGATGTTGATTACGGTTCAGAAGTCGGCGTTGGCGGATTGTGAGCTCAACTTCGGTAACAGTTCCGGATGAGTTCAATTTTTCCCTTTCCAGTGGCAAAGTATACCGAGGGACTTGGAATCAAACGGAAGTGGCTATCAAGGTCCTCCAGAATGTTGCGGGTGTTACACCAAGTGTTGTGGTGGGTTGCAACACACATCTGGAATATCTTTACTCATTCATTGCATTGGCAGTTGCTGCGAAAGGAAATTGATGTTTGTGTGCCTTCTTATTTGTGCATCAGATAGTTTAAGCTTCATTCATAGCTCTGGGTCACCCTCCGCCACCCAAATATTCTGCAGTTTCTAGGCGCAAATACATTGGATGACAGCCCATTTGTGGTGATGCCTTACATACCGTACAATTCCCGTCAGTTTCTGGATCAACACCCAATATTTGACCCAGTGTATATTGTGAGTCAATCACAGCTCAAATTGAATCTGAACACTCACAACAGCCAGCTCCGTGATGTGTCCCTTGCTCTTCAATATTTGCATTCTCGAAAAATATGTCATGGTGACCTCAAAGGGGTGAGTCACAGTTGAAGTTTTTGAAATAGTGTGTCACTTATGTCCGGTAATTGAGGTCAACATTCTCGTTGAACCATCTGGGAGGGCTCTCTTATGTGACTTTGGTCTGTCTCGCATCAAAGCTGATGCCACAAGTCGCACAGCACATACAGTCAATACTATAATTGCAGGAAGCCGCAACTGGATGGCCCCGGAGCTCCTGGCTGGCTCACCTCCCAAAATGGCCTCAGACATATACGCATTTGGGATGACACTATTTGAGGTGTGCTTTTCTCATTTTCCTTGTTGGAACATTACTGATTGCAAACACAGCTGTATAGTGATGAAACACCCATGGTCAACATCGCACACACAGACTTTATTGAGCTGGTCTTCCGGCTTGGAGTCAGGCCAGACCGGCCAGAGATAGAAGATGTCCCAAAATTGACTGATTCACTCTGGGCTTTGGCAGAAAAATGTTGGCTTCAAGATGCCAAAGCACGGCCAACAGCAGGACAAATCCATGCTCTGGTAGTGGATATCATATCAGAAATCTCAATAGCTTCACCTGGAGAGGCCTTGATGAACAGCCCAAGGGGTACAGAGGTTAGCAATCCCAACCATAATGTTCCTGACAACAGTGTGCCATCGAACAAAGACCTTCTGGACAAGCTGTCATCCATGGCAGAATTGGCCCGTGCTCACCGTAGAGCAGGTCAGTTCAAGGAGGCTGAAGAGCTCTACTTTGAAGTTGTCAAGGAACAGAAGCAGGTTTTGGGAGTGGACCATCCAGATACCCTGCTGTCTATGCACAACTTGGCTTTTACTTACAGGGAACTGGGGAAGTTTAAGAAGGCCAATGAGCTCTACTTCGAGGCTGTCAAGAAACGGAAACAGGTTTTAGGAGTGGACCATCCAGATACCCTGCTGTCTATGCACCACTTGGCTTTTACTTACAGGGAACTGCGGAAGTACAAGGAGGCCAATGAGCTCTACTTCGAGGTTGTCAAGAAACAGAAACAGGTTTTGGGAGTGGATAATCCAGCTACCCTGAGTTCTATGTCCTACTTGGCTTTTACTTATCATGAATTGAACAAGTTCAAGGAGGCTGAAGACCTCGGGTTTGAGGTTGTTGAGAAACGGAAGCAGGTTTTGGGAGTGGAAAATCCAGATACCCTGAAATCTATGTACAACCTCGCTTTTACTTACAGAAAATTGAGGAAGTTGAAGGAGGCCGAAGAACTCGAGGTGGAGGTTCTTAAGAAACGGAAACAGGTTTTGGGAGTGGACCATCCAGATACCCTGCTGTCTATGCACAACTTGGCTTCTACTTACGACAAATTGGGGAAGCTGAAGGAGGCCGAAGAGCTCGAGGTGGAGGTTGTCAAGAAATGGAAACAGGTTTTGGGAGTGGACCATCCAGATACCCTGCTGTCTATGTCCAACCTGGGTATTACTTACTGCAAATTGGGGAAGTTGAAGGAGGCCGAAGAACTCGAGGTGGAGGTTGTCAAGAAAAAGAAGGAGGTTTTGGGAGCTGATCATCCAGATACCTTGCTGGCTATGGTCAACTTGGCTTTTACTTACAGCCAATTGGGGAAGGGGCAGGAGGCTGAAGAGCTCTACATTGAGGTTGTCAAGAAACAAAAGGAGGTTTTGGGAGTGGACCATCCAGATACCCTGCTGTCTATGCACAACTTGGCTTTTACTTACAGGAAATTGGGGAAGTTGAAGGAGGCCGAAGAACTCGAGGTGGAGCTTGTCAAGAAACAGAAACAGGTTTTGGGAGTGGATCATCCAGATACCCTGCTGTCTATGCACAACTTGGCTATTACTTACAGCAAATTGGGGAAGGAGAAGGAGGCCGAAGAGCTCTACTTTGAGGTTGTCACGAAAAGAAAGGAGGCTTTGGGAGCTGATCATCCAGATACCTTGGTGGCTATGGACAACCTCGTGATCACATACAAGAAGCTGGGCAAACGAAAAGATGCCAAGGCACTCTCCAAAACCATTAAAGAGATTCACAAGGTGTGTTGAAATTTTTTACCCGTGGTGCAACACCATTAATCCATGTTCAGTCACAGAGTGCCCAGGCCTCCACTTCATGAGGTCTTTCGGTGTGGTATCCGGGACATCCTTCAGCTCGAGCACAGTTGGAATTTTCCCTTTTCTTGTTTCCGTATATGTCCCATATATCATTGAAAGTCAATATATTTAGTTATGTGCCATATGAGTTTGATACATGGTGAACATCGAGCTTGCCTTGGTTTTCACACGTCGAGTCGGAATAACGCAGAGCCTGGCGCAGACCATGGCCCGCTCGTATTGATGTTATGGCTGTGTGTAATGTGTCAGGAGAACACCGGGTGAGGAGGGCACGGTAAGCAGTTGTTGCTTTTGGATCTTGAGCTTACCTTGGTTGATGTGCGCCGAGTTGGGCAATAATACTGATGCAGCTCGACAACGTTAGTGTAATGATGCCCGTAGCCACACTGGATCGATCCTTCTGCGCTGAACCCATTCACGCTGCCAGTCAATAAAATAAAATAAAAAACCTTGGCCTACAGGCATCTCGCCGTCCGCATGATATTGCCCAGGACACACTGAGATTTTGTCGAGATTTAAGGTCTGTCAAAACCAGCTGCTAATACTCAGGCCGTTGCTGTTACCGGGACCGCCCCTGTATGTTCTTCTCATCCTCGCCCTCCATAGTCCAAGCTCACCAGCCGGAATCATTCAACGCATCGACCAATCCTCCGCTGCGTTGGGCGGAGGAGAAGATCCCGACGAAGGCTTGCCTTTTGTTAGTGATCTGCATCCGCTGGTTGTATTTGACCTCAATACTCGACATTGATATTGAAGTGCAGCACTGGAGCTTCGTCGTTCGAGGTGAGCTCCTCACAATCCTCCACTCCACTCAATTGTTCCGAGTTTCTATTATATGACTTCATTCGCAGTGCACAAACACCCAAGTTGTTGCGACGGCTTTCAACTTGCTTCTCATAAGTCTTCCCCCACGCATAATTAATTCACAGGGCCTTTTGATGATTTGTATCCCATTCCAGTGCAGTACTGCTTGGTATTGGGTCCTGGATGTCCCCCCAGCCAACTCTTGTGTTTGCTTCACGTGTCGATGTATACTGTAGATATTTTTGGACAAAGAATCGCATCGAGAGTACAAACGAGATCGAGTCGGTTTTGCACATTCAACGCCGTTTTTTTACACCTATCTTCATGCTCGAAAGAATTTCAAACCGCAAACTCCACAACACCCCGCGACATCAATCATTTATCCTGCATCCAGCAACTGGTAAGTAAACATGACTCCTAAAAGCGAAACACTGCGGGCAAGTCCCGTGGCCGCGGATTCATGGTGTTTGAATGGCGTATGACTGACACTTGCCATGGCGTTAGCACGGCGTTGCACATGCGATCAAAAATCGGGCCGGGACGACCGAAAAACTCACGACGACATATTTTGCAGACTGTATAATGGTAATGCTGTTCCCTACCATTGTCTCTGATATCACTGGTTCAATTGGGTGTCCCCAGGTACGTGCATAAGTACTTCTAATATGCACACAAATTAATGAATCAATGACAATGATTCAGATTGAATTCGATGCTTACTGTGAATATACACTGTTCCTAGGGTCTTGTTTATTAGCCTCGTTTATAAACTGGTTTATAAACAGCGGTTTATAAACCAGTTTATAAATGTCTCGGGCCAAAAGGTCTGTTTTTAAATGGCGTGGGAACCTCTGGAATGTGTGTGCAAGGTGTGTCAGGCAAAAAAAAACAGGATGAAATATCACATTCTGCCCACCAAATCGCCTGATTTGCGGTGCAAAGAAATGTTCAAAGGTAGAAACCACCTTGTCTACGTGAAAGCGCCATTTGTGACGTCAAAGCGGTTACGAAATCTTGAGTCGGTGCGTTTCTGAACCATCTTTCGGTGAGGAAATGAAGAATCGCTCGCAATTGTTCCCCGTTGCTGTCTGGGGGCAAAAAATCTGCTGTGAACCACTTTCCAGCCCCTCTGGAAGCAATTTTGGTGGGTGGTTTATAAACACGTTTATAAACGGCCTGTTTATAAACCAAACTCAAAAAACGGTTTATAATACCCTCAGAACTAATAAACAAGACCCTACTGTTCCAGCCCCCTCCGCAAAGACTGCCATTCAATTGAATTTCAACTCGCCTAAATTCGACATTCAATATTCAACTCCATTCAAGCACTCGCACAAAACCCCTTGCAGAAAAATCCAACCAATCAACGAGGTGTGTCAACTCGGCCTTGGTTGGATTCAAGCTTATAGTTGAACTTTTGTAGAATGTGGATGTGGCTTCATTTTCCAGGCTTAGTGTAGCTTGAATTGCCACGACGTGCCTGCACGACACAGCAAGAAAATTTGTGCGTGATCTAGTCACGTGCATAGCCCAAAAGTAAGTAAATTACATTTATTGTAGGCCCAGAATTTCTGCCCTGTAAGTTACCAACTTTGTTGCGTGCTCGGGAGTTTGTTCCGCAACCCCAGGCAAGAGAGAGATTTTTTTTTTGTGTGGCTTAAACCTTGTGAGCCAAACACCGGCCCGCTCTCAGCCGACAGGCATCCTCACCTGTGTATATCGGACATCCATAAGAAAAACAACATAAAGAAGTTACCCAGCAGGGCTTACAGTCATTTGGGATATCATTACCCAGTTATCTGTGAAAACATTCAAATGTGCTGGAATAATATGTACAATTGACTGATAAGAAAGAACAAAGGGAACTGATGGTGTGTGCAACGCCGTGCCAACGCCATGGCAAGTGTCAGTCCCACGCCAGTCAAATGCCATGAATCCACGGCCATGGCATTTGCCCGCAGTGAAATTTAAAGCAGGATTGAGGTAATCGAGTTCTAAGTTCTCCCCTTCCAGATGGATCCAAGAAACACCGGATCAGCAAGATTACAAGAACTGTTTGCAACTAGTTCTCTCCTGAATGAAAAAAAAAGTCAGCCGAGATGCCAATGGAATGGCTCAGTTAAGGCGTCACCCCAGGCATACCGCCGGACTACCGAGGACTGTCAAACTTCAGATTCGCGTATGTAAAACCTAAGAGGAAACGGTGAAGAATTGGGCAGCCAGCAAATATATATATATATTTTCCGAGCTGTAGGACTAACGTAAGTTGGAAGTGAGATGGCGTGTTGCGGGGGTGTCCTCCATTCCTCTGCAAAAAATCTGACAAGCTCGCATCGACAGGATACCGGAGATGCAAGTCTTCTACGAATTGGTTCCGATTTCGTGCCTGCGGAGCCGGAGGACGAATCTGCTCGGCCGCGATGTAGCATGCTCAATCTCATACGGCAAGTCACTTCCCCTCTGCGAGTTTTATAGAACTGTCCGGATTAATTCGCTCACTTCACGAAGCAACTGGCCGTCTTCAATTAATTCCTTGTGTAAGACGAGGACGTTCCTCCAAGGACCAATAGATATGCACGTATAACTACGTCTTCTTACCAACATAACAATAATTGCACAGTTTCTCCCCCGTGGTAGGCTCTCACAAACCGTCCAGACATGGTTCAACTCAGAACAATATTCAATAGAGCCACTCCTTCTTGCAAATCATACATAGGCACGCCGTACGATATATGGTACATCGACGCGTGCGGGGGACGGTACATAGACGCAAGCGGGGAATAGTACATGCGGTATCTCCACGTCCCGATTGGAACCTCGAGAACGTGAAGCCGCCGGCACGACAAGCGGCTCGCATCCCGCATCCCTGAAATGCAGACGCACATCGTCGTCGCCTCCCGCACTGGTCAAGAGCGACACCGACACCGGTGTGCATCGTCCCTCAAACCATACGATACCACCGCCACCGCCTCCGAAAAGGCATCCCCCCGCGCCAGATAAATGATAAAAAGGGCAAAAAGAAATCGAAGCCTCCCGAATTTGAAAAAGAAATCCAAGGCGTTGCGTATACATACCACCCGCGCCCTCTCTACGGAAAAAGTGTCGAAAAAAATCCAAGCCAAAATCGAGACCCGCATCATCTCCGAAGACAGGGTGCACCCCCGAACAAGGAGGGAGTGAAAGACGAGACGAAATAGACACCCACCTGCCCAACTCCAACCCGGAGAAATAAGAAACACCCCGTGCACATAGCAACGATGGACAGTCGTCGTCGCTAGGGACATGGACAGCCCCGGGCCCGACGATGTGGCAGGCGCGGACGACCCGTAGGTGGGTCGATGTCGGAAGCAGAAACCAAAAGAAAGAAAAAAAGAAACACAGAAGAAAGACCCGACGAAGAGAGTCGGGGGTAGAATGAGAAGAAGCCCGGCAGAGCGAGCGAATGGGTGGAGGATAGGTAGATGTAGACACAGACACAGACGCAGGTGGCCAAAGAAAAGGCGCACCCGCACCACATCGGCACTCTCCCAAGAAAAAAAAACCGCCCCACTCCCGCTCTCCAAGAAAGAACAAAAGAAAAAAAGGAACACCCGAACGACAGCAAGAAAACTCACTCACCCCCGTCACCAACCCTCCACCGCTCATACCACGCCCAGCAGACCCTCACCTCCCTCCCGCCCTCCACCCGCACGACACGGCTGAGGCCCCAGCGGAGACACATCCCCAGCTCGTGCGGGCCCGCGAAACGCGCCTCCTCGAGCCACTGGAATCCCGACATGTAGCGAGGAACGAATTGACGAGTCGGACGACGCCCGCACGGCGCACGTCGAGCGCCAAAGCGGAGAAGACGAAGGGTGTAGTCACGCCCGTGCGCTCGAGCTCGGCACATACGGTGCCTACCAGCCTGGCGGCGTCCGCTAGTCCGAGTACCGCATCGCGCGCGGGCGAGAGAAGGCCGTAGGCCGCGCGGGGCTGGATCGGTCCTCCAAATAGCTGATGGGGGTCCTTATGGGAATTAGACGAGGAGGTGGAGGACGAGAGCCCAAGCGGAGGCGCAGAGGGCGAAGAGGCCCAGGGCGCATGTGGGTCAGCGGGGAGCGTGCTGGGTAGGAAGCCGACGGCGCCGTACCCGGCTTCTCCGGGTGCGCTTGCCCCTGCACTGTGTGACCTTGCAAGGTTGTGCACGCCAAACTCGTCTACCGGAGTGCGCACGGTGGGGGAGCCGGTGAGGAGGGCGCTTGAGAATGCGGGGAGGGGGTGGGTAGAGAGGGTGGGCGGGGGCGGCTTGTGTTTTGATTTGGAGGGGTGGACGCCGTGCGGGCGCGCGAGAATAGAGACGGCATCTTCTCTTGTCTTCTAGCAAGTAGGTAAGTATAAGAGCATTGTCGACCAAGTGTGAGGAGACGCACGCACCCTTCCCTTCCTCTCTTCTCTCTTCTCCCTAGTCGATCCTCCCTAAGTCTTCCCTAACCCTAGTCTCTAGAAATCTTCTCTTTGCTTGAATGAAAGTGGTGTCGCTGTCGTCATCTCGAGTTCGCGTCGTCGGCGTGTGGAAAGGTGAGAAGAAGGCGGCCGGTATTGTTAGGTAATACCATCACAGGCTTGGCTTCGGCAGGGAATGATGGGCCATGATCGCCCTAGCCCCAAGCCCACCGTGCGCACTCCGGTAGACGAGTTTGGCGTCCATCACCTTGCAAGGTCACGGAGTGCAGGTGGGGTAGGGGGAGCAAGCGCCCCGGGAGAAGCGGGGTACGGCGCCGTCGGCTTCCTACCCACCACGCTCCCCGCTGACCCGCACACGCCTTGGGCCTCGTCCCCCTCTGCCCCGCCGCTCGGGCTCTCGTCTTCTACGTCCTCTAACTCCCACAAGGACCCCATCAGCTTTTTGGAGGCCCGATCCAACCCCGCGCCGCATATGGTTTACTGAGCCCCGCAAGGGATGCGGTGCTGGGACTAGTGGATGCCGCCAGGCTCGTGGGCACCGTATGCGCGGAGCTCGAGCGCACGGGCGTGGCTACGCCTTTTGTCTTTAGCGCGCTCGCACTTGACGTGCGCCGCGCAGGCGTCATCCGCCTCGTCAACACCTTCCTCGCTACATGCCTCGATTCCTCCCCATCTAATGGACATGCCCCGGGAAACGCAAGCACCGCCGAATCCAAATGGGCCGAAGAAGCGCGCTTTGCCAGCCCACGCAAGCTCGGGATGTGTCTCCGCTGGGGCTTATCGCGCGTCATGCGTGTGGAGGGCGGGAGGGAGGTAAAGGGGTTGTGGAGCTGGGCATGGTATGAGAGGTGGAGAGTCGAGGAGGGAGGTGAGTGCTTTTTTCGTTTTATGAGGGGTTTTGTCGCTTTTTGGTTCGGGGTGGGAGTTGCGCGGATGAGGCGCGCGTGCGCGTTTTCTACGGGCACCTGCGTCTGCCTCTACATCTGCCGATCCTCCCATCCCATTCGCTCGTTCGCTTTCCTCTTTTTATGCTTTCTCTCCTTCCTTCTCTCTTTCTACCCTTCCCTCCCTTCGACCTCTCGAGTCTTTTTGGGGGGTCTTTTTGGTTTTGGCTTTGGCTTCCGACATCGACCCACTTATGGCTACAGGTCCTGCCAGCTGGCACGTCGTCGGGCCCCGGCCACTGTCCGTGTCTCAGCGACGGTGTCGTCAATCGTCGCTATGTGCGCTATTTCATCTTCATCCTTCCCTATTCCTTTTTTTGGGGGCGGTCGTCGGAGTCGGGATCGGAGTGGAGATGATGTAGGGTTCTCGCTTTCGTCTCTCGTCTCTCGTCTTTCGATGATTTTTCGTCCTTTTCTTTCTGGTTTTTTTTTCTTGGAGAGGACGCCTGATTTCCGGATCGTATACGCAACGCTTGCGCTTGCGCGCGCTCTCTCGGCTTACTTGATTCCTTTTTCGACAATTGGAGGCTTCGATTTCTTGTGGCCTTTTTTTTTGGGCGCGGGGAATGCGTTTTCGGAGGCGGAGGCGGTGGTATCGGTATCAGATGGGGGGATGATAGGCACTGGTGTCGGCGTCGCTCTTGATTAGTGACGACTCTGAGGGATGGTGGGTGCGGCTGCCTGTCGTGCTTCTCGTCGCAGTCGCAGTCGCAGTCGCATCCGCGGGGCTTTGGTTCTCGAGGATCCATCCAATCGAGAGGTGTCGCGTTACCGCATGTACTGTACCCGTACCTCGCACGCGTCGGCGTACCATACTATGTCCATATTGTACATGCTCATGTATGATATTTTGCGAATGGTTCTATCGAATATTGTTCCGAGTTGAACCGCGTCTGAGCGGTTAGTGAGAGCCTACATATCCTGTCCGGATTAATTGGCTCATTTGGTTGATGGCGCAAGAAGCAAGACAACTGGCTTTGTGTTTATCTTCAATTCTTCAATTAACTCCTTGTGCAAGACGAGGACGTTCGTCCAATAGATATGCGGGTAGGGCGGAAAGTATGGCGGTCAAAATGCACTTTTAATCTTCCGACACTTTTTTGGTCATTTTTCGATTTTCCGACACTTCTATTGCGGAATTCCCTGTTTCCGACACTTTTATCGGTTTCGTGAAGTTCAATAAAAGTGTCGGAAAGTGGTCAGTTTTCCCAACACTTTTATCGACTTGATCTGACTTCCGTATGGCTGTAATACTGTAAAATAATTATTTTTGACCAAAAAAAAGCACACCCGAGAAATTCACAAAGAAAGTAGCCACTTAGGACAAGAATACCAAAAAAGTGACACCCCCTTGAACCCAAAACTGACAACCTCGTGAGAGCGATAAAAAAGTGACACCCGGGTTTGCTAGAGATGTGGCCACCTGAATGGGGTTTCTAAAAAAAAGCGCAGCCTCGATGACTGACCAGACGTGACCACTGGAGAAATTCCCTGGTCCTTGCCTCACAGTGTCCATGAACTTCAACGGTACGGTCCCCGACTGCAGTGACATCTGCATACAATCTCTTACGAGCACGTGAGAAGCCACTGTCTTTTGAATGATCCTATCTGTGGAATTGAGTTATTTAGGGGCAAGAGGTGCATGCTTGTGGATCCAATGTGGGGTTGAAGATATCTGTAGGAGTGGACCGGCCCGTTACCGGTCTCACCCGAGTGTCGTGAATAGAAACTAATATCAGGTAAACACAATAGCAATTCAACATCGGTATTTCCCCAAAATAAAAGGGAACTACAAGTACATGAAGCACGACACAAATAAAAATAAGCTTACCACATTAGAGTTGAATACAGTATGAGTACAGGAATGAGTCGAGCGGTGTGGATCCTCTATGGTGCCGAGGATCTGGCGAATCGCCTCTAACTGATGGCTGCTCCGCTCCATCGCTGGAAATTCGGCGTTGGGGAGAGAATCAATTATACACTGTGCCTGAGTCGTGATGTCCATGAGGAAATTATGGACAATCGTGTCTACTGGTGTCGGTCATCGTAGGGGAAGAGAGGCAGATATCAGCGATCAAAGATCTGATCAAAATCCATTGTGTGACCTGAGCATTCATGCCAAACAAAGATCGCGCTAGGGGGAGGTTTCGGGATGTTACTTTTTCCATGTTGTAATTATTCTTTTCAAGGGGTTGTCACTTTTTCTACCGCCATGGATCCATGTCACATTTTCCAGTCCTCCTACCTCCGACATTTTCGCGACCTCCCAGACTTGCTCCTTTTTTTCACGATTCAACATCAGTGTGCTATTTTATTTTCCAAACCTGGGGGTATGCAAAAAATAATAATTTTACAGTATTACAGCCATACTTCCGACACTTTTATTGACCGAGGTCAGATTGCCGACACTTGTTACCGAAGTCAAGTTTCCGACACTTATTAACCGAGTCAAAACTTCCGACACTTTTATTGGGATAATTCTATTTGGCAACCTCCCTTGCCGGTGAACCCTGGGTTGCCAAATAGAAATCTTCTATTTAGCAACCCCAAGTTAGAGATAAGATAAGGACAGTCTCCCGCTGCTTGGAAAGTTAATGAGGGGCATCCATCCCTTGTGCAGGGACGAAATGTGGCTGGATCCTGAATCGTTGTCACCCTCAGTTTTATCTCAATTTCCTTGGCTCTTTTTGAACACTTTTCACCTGTTCAAGCGAGTCGCAGCGCAAAACACCCGAAAATCTTCGGCAATTTACCCAGCAGAGCCCCAAGAAAATTCGAATAGATGAATGTCTTTGCGAGTGAATTTTTGGAGTACTAGCATGAACCCGTGCTCCGCACGGAAGCATCGTCACTGAGTCAGATTGTTCACGCTGATTCAGATGGTATTCAGACTGATATTGTAGCAAATCAAATTGAAACAAAGTTGAACATTAAATGAGTGTAAGAATTATAAGGAGGTCCGAAGAGTGTCGGTACCAAGAAAGTTAGTGCTCCGTGCAGTTACATAGCCTACCAATGAAAATTAGACAGCCTACTGTCCTGATATTTCTGGCGGACACTCGTCACCAACCTGCGGTTGGTTCCTCGTGTCCCCTGTGGTATGCTGTCGATGAAAGTGTCTGGACTGAGGGACCTCATCATTGATTTATGAGATACTTAGAGGCATTGAGCACAGATTTTGCCTACTGTACTGAAATTTCTGGCAGACACTCGTCACCAACCTGTGGTTGGTTCCTCGTGTCCCTGTGGCATGCTTCAGTTAGCTTCAGTTGATGAAAGTGTCTGGACTGAGTGACCTCGTCATTGATTTATGTATGAGATTGAGGCAATGACTCGGAGCACAGATTTCACTACTGTACTGGTATTTCTGGCAGAAGCTCATCACCAACCTGTGGTTGGTTCCTCGTGTCCTCTGTGACATGCTTAGTGATCACCACGGGTCGCCCGCGGGTAAGCCGACGCCGACCCGCACCCGCACCCGCCGTTGAACCCGACCCGTGGCGCGGGTGCGGGTTACCCGTCAATTTACCCGTGGGTGTACAGATACCCGCAACCTGCCAGACCCGCCCAGTCAGTCACGGGTAGCAGATGGAAAGAATCGCTTTTTGGACCTTTGAAACCGTTGGACAACCGCAAAAAGGGTGGGGAGAGAAGATCTGGAGCCCTTCCAGAAACATGTTGGCAGTGGAAAAAATTATTCCTGGTGAGTGTAAACTGGTCAAACCTCTGCGACCTTCCGAATGGCTCTGGAAGATAAGTCTTGGTAAAAAGCTGAACAATTGTTACCCAACAGGCATGTCCGTGGTTCGAGACCGTAACCTCAAGGCACCAAAGATGAGGTGGCCGGTCCCCGACGGGTTGCGCGGGTTGCCGCGGGTGCTCAAAACTCGACCCGTACCCGTACCCGTGCCTACCCGTACCCGCAACCCGCCACGGGTGACCCCACCCGTGGTGATAACTAGACATGCTTCAGTCGATGAAAGTGCCCGGACTGTGTGACCTCGTCCGACATTTATTTATGAGATTGAGGCATTGAGCATAGATTTCACGGGTCCTGATGGTGAATATATTCAGAAGGTTTAACAGTATTACCTTGTTCCTGTTGACCCACATGCACACTATTGGATTTTAAAAGAGGTCAAGTAGTCAGAACTGTGATGTCTGAATGAATCAATTTTGTGTTACAGACTTTACGTTAAGTATCATTTGTATAATGCAAATAGATTAGATACACATCGTTGGGTTGTCATTGAGGGAAAGAGGATGAAGGGGAGGGGGAGTAGATGCGAAGAGCGAGGTAAACACGATTTGGTGGTCCATTAGAGCCAGAACTCTTGTAGCACACCCACATTCTAGGACTTGAAGCAACCGGCTTCAGTTGTCGCACAGTCCCATCGTAGAGATGAAGGTAAAGAATTATTGATTGGCAGAGTACTACAGCAACCTCACTGGGCATCCCAACTACTCAGAAAGATACCGTAGACACGTAGGATAGGTAATGACACCGTGCAGCGAGGTAAGGAAGGTGTGCAGGTGTCAAAAAAGTTGCCAGATTGTCCAGTGAGTCCCGTAGGTTGCCGCAGACGGGTCTAGATGAGTTTTGCAAGGGGCAAACAGCGCATCAAAAGGGCCGTTGTCGCAAGCAAAGAGGGAGGGATGTTGTGGGAAGCAGCCTGAGGTCGTGGGAGGGATCAAGCACAGCCGTCTGATTGACAGTTGACTCGAGACAAAGACGGTCCTCTTTTGTATAATAGATTTGTTTCACTGTATCTTCCTTGTTAGTAGGGACTGGGCTACTTCCCACCCTATCCTGCCTCGCCCGCCATCAGCCGCCATCAGAAGAGTTCTGACAAATAATCCGGTTCTATTTGGCAACCCCTCGATTTACAGTGGGATTGCCAAAGAAGGGGGGTTGCCAAATAGAATTATCCCTTTTATTGGGTCCAAAAACCCTGTCACCAGCTTAGAAAAGTTTAAACCAAGCGTGTTTTTTTGGGAGGTTTGCTTAAACCGTTTAAACCTTTTAAGCTGATTTAACCGTAGTATTAGCAAACTATGTACAGTACTACGCCCCCCAGGTATTAATCCGATTAAGTCGATAAAGCCAGCTTAAACGATTGAACCGTTTAAGCCAGTCCAGTTTGTTTAAGCTGCCAAAAAGCCGATTAAACCAGTTAAACCAATTCAGCCGACTCAGCTGAATAAACCGACGCGTTGGTGGATTGAACCGTTTGTTGAGTGGATCCTGTTGAAGTGGTAACAAAGGATGGCACGAGAAAGATGGAATGGAATATACTCAGGGTGTCTGCATTGATCTGCAGTAGTAATAGGAAGACTGACGCCAAACATATCAAGAAACTAGCCACTCACGCAAACACGCACCACATATATTGTAAACGGGGAAAAATCCCAGATCTTCTTTAGAATAGGAGGTCAGAAGAGCGTGTGCGACCCCATTCAGTAGTTTCGGCCTTGAAGGGGGGGATCCCAGTGCCACTGGGCCAGTGGCATGACAAGATTCTAGAGATGAAGACTCAGAGGACAGTGTCGACATAAATGAGAGACGAAACAATATTTACTGACCACTGTGAGACTGTGGAATGAGGAGGGTGCTGGTATGATGGTGTCTTTGCATAGGGAGAGCAC
Organism: Mycena leptocephala; assembly: GCA_029378395.1. Lineage (NCBI taxonomy): Eukaryota > Fungi > Basidiomycota > Agaricomycetes > Agaricales > Mycenaceae > Mycena > Mycena leptocephala. The sequence continues at coordinate 69,774 of JARJLF010000672.1, read as the reverse complement.
AGAAGATGAGAGAGAGAGGGAAAGACGAGTAGGGTCACAAAGTCACGGTGGCGTCATGATCGAACAATGCGCGCACAAAGAGTTGAACAAAGAACCCAACCAAACACGATGCAACAAGGCCTTTGCTTGTCTAAAGCCACCATCTCCTCAAGTCGTTTCCTGCACCTATCATCTTCAGCTCACCAAACCAGACACCCAGGGCCTGTCCTTCGACTTTCAGTCTTTTCAGAGTGGTCATGTCGTGCTCCGGCAGCCGCCCGTGCCACCACTTGTGGCAGACGGTGCCACAGACCATCTCCTGAAGCTCCTCACTACTCAGCATCCAGGGTGCGCCCAACCCACTTCCGCCTCGGGCCAGCTAGTAGCCTCCTGCAAATCTTCGACTTACCGTGACCATGGCCAATTGGTTTGATCGGCTTAAAATCTGGTTAAACATTTAATCGGTGTAACTAGTTTAAATCGCTCAAACGGCTGCTCAAACGGCTTACGGCGGCTTGAGCAGATTAAACTGGCTTAAAAAGTTAAATTGGCTCAATCAGCTTAATGCCTGGGGATCGTAGTACTGTAAATAGTCTGCTGTAATACGACGGTTCAATTAGCTTAAAAGGGTCAAACCGTTTAAACGGTTTAAGAAAACTTCCCGAAAAAACACTGTTGGTTTAAACTAACCTAAGCTGGATTTATAAAAACCTTCTCAAAAATGCATCCTAGTAAGTCTACAGTACTGTCACAACATGATAGACTTGTCCAATGTCCATGGAAGCGGCGGTAGCGCAGATTCTGGTCTTGAAAACCATAGCAGTGCCTCAATTAGCTGCTAATGCAGTCACTGACGTTGAATGGGCTGCCCATCCATACTCCAGCCATTGTTGAGCCTGTTACATACTTGCTCACCTAGCTACCTACCAATCTTGCATGCTTGTTGTGCTTATGGCACCGATGGACTGCAAATGAAGAGAAAAGGAAGGCCTTCTCTCTGGAGAGTTCATTTCAAATTCTGATATCTGCCTGGTGTTGAGACAGGTCCACATCGGTCATATTAGGCTGGAATAAAGGCAAGAAGAAAGCAGCTGTTGGCTCGATGCTGCTAAACGGCGCGACATGACACGGTCACATGGACAATTTGAGAAACTAAGAGGCGCGATTGGCGACCACGATCATGATGCTACACCTACAGGTTTCATGGCGAGAAGCTCAATGGAGGCTTAGTCTTCTTCTCTTGTCTTTCTACATTTCATACATAAGCTATCTTCTGCCACAGATCCTCCACCAAGCCTGATTGATTCCACCTGCGGCGTGGAAAGGAGTATATGAGGGCTTTTGTGTGTCCTGGTGTACACCCACTCTCTTCTCCTTTAGCAGGGAAAGTCCATCCACGACTGAGGAGAAGCGGTTGAGCTTTGAAGCTTAGCTGTCACTTACAGGGCCATACCACCACTTCCATGGACGTTGGACAGGTTTATCATGTTGTAACAGTACCGTAGACTTAATAGGATGCATTTCTGAGAAGAAAGATTTTTGTGTACAAGTCCAACTCCAGGCTGCTACGTATGAAATGGCCCAATTTCGAAGGAATGACTTGGCTTTCCCTCTCTCCCTCCAGACTCAGGTTCAATTCGCCGCCACATTCCTGCGAGTCGCCTCCTTGTAACTTGATAATCTGTCAATCCCTGCTCAAATCGCCATTTCCTTTGCTACCCAATGTGCCAAATATCAAGTGCATCATCGATACGCCCGCGGAATCTGTGGAACGAATCCATGGATGGGTATACCTTACGGCTGCAACAATGCGCATCAACTGCATGATTATTTCGCCCTTCCAGTTCGAATCTACATAAACACTTGCTTCAAGACTAATCAATGGCTCCTCTTCCGGTCAAAATTCACTTCATTGCAAGTACCTTCCACGACGGAGTTCTAGCTTCGAGAATCGATTCCCATGCCTCTTTACTCAGCCACAATCGTCTATCTATCGAGTGGACACTCCACTCGCAGCCAAACAAAACTGCACCGTCGTGAACAGCGCCACCAGCAGCGCCATAACCTGCCCAGATGACCCCGCAATCGCATGCACCCCCGCGACGTCATTCCACACCAACATGAGCTCCACGCCCGCGATGTTGAACGCGACGCCCCAGAACAGTTTGTGCGCGAGCTTTGCCCAGGGGACGATGCTGCGCCGGAATTTGTTGTTGGGTCGCCTTTTGCGGGACGGTGGGGACGTGGGCCAGGGGTTTGTTGCATGCATGGATTCTACTAGGTCCGTGGGCGGGTGATTCTTATTCATGGTGTGGATTGCTGGGGGTTGACGAAGGCGGCGCGTATTTGCAGGATATACACCTGGGCTCCGAGAAATGGGAACAGAAGTCTGCAGCGAAACGGAGTCTGGTCGATGATTTCCAACGGAATTTCTGGGGCACCGCCAGACTCTACTACATCCGAGTCCATGCTCTGCGACGGCTGTAATTTTGAAACGGCTGGCTGTTTCGCTCGCCGACGCTCCTGAATTAGGGATACGACGAAGGCGAGTGCCATTGCGGCAAGTGCGAGCACGTACGCGGCGATCCAGACGAAGATCGCAGGCCCGGTGTCCGCGCGCTGGCGGGAGAATGTGTACAGCCAAATCTCGCACGCCAGATCGAGGCCGGCGTTCATGCGCCTGAGGGCGGCCCACAGCCCAATGGAGAGCTGAAACACAAGATTGACAAGAGCACAAACTCCAGTCCGATGCCCCAAATGCTGCCAGACGCGATTCTGAGATCGTCACTGGGCGGATGGTAGAGAGGCTCCCTGAATTATATTAAACAAAGTGAGAGTGTCAGTTGCGCGTTTGCATTAAAATTGAATCAGTGCATATGGCATCTGTATATCGACAGACCTGTCATGAAAATGGTTATAGTAGCATCGAATGGCGTGAGCTGGCGCTGGAATGCCTTCAAAATCAGCACACACTCCATCGCCGCCACGGTGAACAGGCTGGGAATCTCGAGGGTAAGCCCCGCCTCCCACTGCATGGAATCGCGGATGATCTCGAGGATCATCTGGCTGTAGACTGATATGCGCACGCCGAGGCCGTAGAGGTCTGCGTCGCCGGTGATTTGGCAGTTGGGTGAGTCGATGCTCATGATCATGAGTCGACGGAGCAAGAATTACTCCGGGCAATGTCCGTCTATGTCCACCTGCTGTCGCCAAGCTTGCCAGTGGGTGACGTGCGACAGGCGCCGCAGGCACTCAATTCGGGCGGGTAATTCAAAGGCATATGTATTGCCATTTTCTGGGACATACTGTTGAACATTGGGTGACTTCCCGTAAGACTAAAATAATCCCCAGGAATATTTTCTGAATATTTGCCGACATGCCGGCGCTCCCATCAGGACCCCATCGGCCCAGATCTCGCTTAGACCCCTCGAATAAACCGTCACTTTGAACGAATCTATTCGGGGGTACCCCCCCCTCGAATAGACCTGAGTTTGATGGAATAAACTGTTTTTGAGCAACACATCTGATCGCGTGGCTCGCTTACTGCCTTGTCCACTCGACGCGTCTTGGACTTGTCGACGACTCGACATGGGTTTCTGTTCTCATCCTCGGCACCCTCTGCCTGCCTGCACTAGCCTATCCTGGGTCTACCTGTTTTTCTTGCTGCATGGCCCGAAAAGGCCTCAATCAATCGCATAAGTATTTTGCTCCCGCACTTGCCCAGCCGGCCACCGCTAGTCCTTTTCAAGTTTCGTGGCCGTTGGAAGCAGGAAAGTCGCGTCGATGCCGAGCGAGACCGGTACTGATGTTGAAGACACGTTGTTTGCACATTGTTTGTGTAGCGCGTTTATTCTAGATAATCTTCCCAGTCGTTGCGGGAATCACCACCGAATATCTTTGAACAGAATTTCCTTAGCCGACATCACTGGCACCACTGATTTATTCTCCCAGATTATTTTAATCTTGCGGGAAGTCACCCATTGAGGGAGCCTTTTTATTTTTATTTTTATTTATTTTATTTTATTATGGGAGGTTTGGCGTAAGGGTACTTAGTCTGCAGAAGCATTATAAGATGGGTTGCGGTGTGGAATTTCACTACTTTCGTCGTCGAGGGTGTCCTTGCCTCAACCGTGACGGAAATCTGAGCGTAACGAGCCAACTTGACTCTGCAGGTGAAGACTGTGCTGAGCATCCAAAATCTTCGGCGATCTCACTTATAACCCCGCGTGTTTTCCCTATAAGATACAGAAAGGCCTTATATTATTATCGACTAAGGTTTGACCATATTCTAGGATCTCTTACAGGATGGGAAATCCTGCGGCCGGCATCCCATGAGGCTGCACTCTGTCCAAACCACCCTCTCGAACTTGCATCTGAGGTTATAATCCAAATTCGATAGTTGCCACAGTGTGTTTCCTCTCCATCTGTGCTTTGGTCGATGGAATCTTTCCTCAAAAGGCCTTTAATTATTCTGTGGTTGTTTCATGCATGCATTTTGCAAAGGGAAAGACATTCGACGACTTGCCTATAACTGATGGATACCGGAGAGTTATACCTGGGAGGAGTTCTGCCCTCCCGCACATCAGCATACTCTGTTGGTGGTCAGGTCCCACAGGGTTGTAACCGGAGGTCCAGCCATACAAGCGGCCGGTCAGTTCACAGCAAGTCAGTGTCTTGTTTGATCGACCCCCTGGAATAGTGTGTGCTCTGTTGGCACCTTGTAGTTGCAGGTAAGAATAACCACTCTTACATTACTACTTGTTTGTCTTCGGTAGACTCGTGGTTCAGACATTTGGACCACGCGAGTATAATAAAGTCCCCCCCGGCAGCTAACGCGACGGCAATCCTCAAGATGTTTGATCTCAGCGACACCGCCGGGAATCTCGTGGGCCGTAACGTCAACATTCATTCCAACATCTTCCTAATGGTCGACGGTTTGCATCATCTTAATGATCATTTGAAATTTTGGCTCGAAGAAGAAGTGATTGGAGAGGTGAGCAATTTCTCTCTCTCTGTATCCCTATTGGAGTTCTTGCCCGTCCACACCAGCCGAACACGTACGACGTCTGTGCCGCCGACCCTACCTTCTTCACGGGTGTCATATTGCCTCCCCGCCGGCGTGTGACCTTCAAAGTTGATCCCGAGGTCGAGGCGGTTTGCAGGGTGAAGAACAACCCTATCCCCGCACTACCTTCCCCCTCTCTCCTTGCCATCCGCGCTGCATTTTCGCGTGTCGCTTATCTGAACAGGTTGACCAAATTCTTCGCGACCTTGAGGAGACACCTGTGATGGCCGAGGATGGGAGTACTATGGATCTTTTGACATCACGTTTACTTCAGGTTGTAATCTCTTGCGCTGAAAATACGGCGAGTATGGCATCCTTAGTTTGACCATGTGCTACATGTTTCTGAGATATTGGGCCATTGGTACTTTATTTTGTGTGTAGGGTGGGTGTCCTTGAGGATCCACTCTCCAGAAGTCGAGCTTGACGGCACAGAGGCTCCCTCCCGGTACTTTTGTTCTCCGCAACACAATTTCAAATGCGGCACTTCGACCCAGTGTGGAGTTACGTTAGTTCACCTTACACGCGGTCTTTGACTCACACCAATATTCTGATACTCGTCGGCTCTTCACGAGGCTTCCAGTTAATCATTGAGTCCTCGTCGATGAGCGCTTTTTACTCAGTTTTGAATAAATTCATCACACCACCGATACCCTGTATTCATAAGTCATAAGTCATATTTTAGCATTCACCCCGCTTTATGAGACTAGCAGGTACAATCCTGCCCGACTTGGCGGCGTGGTCAAAAAATGCGTTCATTGGAGTAGTAGACAACTGTCTACTGTGTACATTTATCATCGTGCCGTGCACTTTTACACGGTGAACATCGCACTCTGCGGGATACTGATAATCACATGTCTTCATTGCGGCAAGATAAGCTGAATTAGGCCTTCAGAGGATAACCTTTACAATATGCTATATTTTCTTAACACTCAAGGGACCCTCTCTGTCCGATTTTCCATGTTCTCAAGATTCAAACGGTCGATGCATTAGATCTGGCTTGGTTGGAGTGATTGGCTTACTTACATACCTTGGAATTGCTTCGGAATTCTATGTTGAATTATCTGTCTCCCTCGTGGCCCTGGGCTCCAGTTTACAACCGTGGGGCAGACCATAGTTGCCGCGAATACTCCGCAATGTCTTTTGCTCTCATCAATTAGCGGTACAAAGTGTCCCCTTGTTCGAGTCCAGCTGTCTGCACATGCTGACAGAACGGAGACAATATTGGGTGTTAAAGTGCCTAAAGCGTGTAATTTCTGAGTGCCCGGACATGCAAAAATGTACATTTCAGTGGAGTGTCCGAAAAATGTTGCCTACATATTGCACATTGGGTGACTTTCCATAAGGATAGAATATTCTCTGGGCTTAGTTGAGAGTGCCAGTGATGGCATCCATTAATAGGATATTCCAGTTGTCCAGCAACGGCCTGAATTCACAAGGAAAGCTTCGAATAAGCTTCGAGTGGCGTCTTGAATATTTGAAGTTTGAATGCTGGAGGTAAGTAGCGTGAGCGAGGGGAACCTGAATAGTTAAATAGATAGACAGACGCGATCTGCCACTCCAAGATTAAGCTTGAGCAAATTTGGGTCTAAACTCGGGCTGGGAGAGTTGAATCAAAGCGAATTGAATGCAGACCGCTGAGAATTTATAACTAGCAGCCATAGCAAAGCTTATCTGCGCCGTCCTCCACTTTAATTTATTATTTGAAAGAAAGGATATCTGCGCCAATACCATCCCAAGAATAGCTAGAGATGGCATCGTGGCGGCATTATTCGAGTCTGAGTGGGACTCCAGAGAGTTTGAGTCTGAGGGAGCAGACAGGACGAGATGCGGAAAGACGAGAGTCTGAAACATGGAGAGTCAAAAGACGGTGAGCAGCACGCGGAGGCGAAACGCGGTTACGAGATACGGATACGGTTGCCATAAGCATCGACGTCGTCAGATACGCAGACACATGAGCATGAGAAGGGATGAGAATTGAGTCGTTCGCGTTCGAGGTGGATGGATGGATGGACGGCACGGTAGAGCGAGGGTGGAGCGAGGAGAGTGTGAAAGTCCAACGAATGACGAATGAATGACAGCCTACAGGCAGGCCGAGAAGGCTCTCAAAGTACGTCGGCGAGATGATCATAGCCCTTGCCGAAGTGATATATGAGCACCAATTTGTACATAGATGTCAGGGTATCTGGATGGTCCACCGTGACTCCCAAAACCTGTTTCTGTTTCTTGACAACTTCCATGTCAAGCTCTTCGGCCTCCTTCCACTTCTTCAATTTGCCGTAAGTAGCAGCCAAGTTCGACATAGATGTCAGAGTGTCTGGATGATCCACTCCCAAAATCTGCTTCCGTTTCTTGACAACTTCCATATCAAGCTCTTCGGCCTCCTTCCACTTCTCCAATGCACTGTAAGTAACAGCCAAGTTATACATGGACTGCAAGGTATCTGGATGGTCCACTCCCAAAACCTGCTTTTGTTTCTTGACAGCCTCGAAGTCGAGCTCTTCGGCCTCCTTCTCCTTCCCCAATTTGCTGTAAGTAACAGCCAGGTTGTACATAGATGTCAGGGTATCTGGATCATTGTCTCCCCGACCTGCCTTCGTTTCTCAAAGATCTCCAACCTGAGCTCTTCAGCCTCCTTGAATCGGCCTGCTTGATGGTGAGCACTGGCCAATTCTGACATGAATGGCAGCTTGTCTAGAAGGTCTCTGTTCGATGACACACTGTTGTCAGGAAGATCATGGTTTGGATTGCTAATCTCTGTACCCCGTGGGCTGTTCATCAAGGCCTCTCCAGTTGAATCCACTGAGATTTCTGATATGATATCCACTACCTGAGCATGTATTTGTCCTGCTGTCAGCTGTGCTTTGGGATCTTGAAGCCAACATTTTTCTGCCAAAGTCCAGAGTGAATCAGTCAACTTTGGGACATCTTCTATCTCTGGCCGATCTGGTCTGACCCCAAGCCGGAAGACCAGCTCAATAAAGTCTGTGTGCACGATGTTGACCAGTGGTGTTTCACCACTATACAGCTGTGTTTGTGATCAGTAATGTTCCAGCAAGGAGAATGAGAAAAGCTCACCTCAAATAGTGTCATACCAAATGCATAGATGTCTGAGGGCAGTTTCGGAAGTGAGCCAGCCAGGAGCTCTGGAGCCATCCAGTTGCGGCTTCCTACAATTATAGGATTGACTTTATGTACTGTGCGACTTGTGGCATCAGCTTTGATGCATGACAGACCAAAGTCACATAAGAGAGCCCTCCCAGATGGTTCAACGAGAATGTTGACCTCGATTATCGGACATCAGGGACACAGCACTTCAAAATCTTCAGCTGTGACTCACCCCTTTGAGGTCACCATGACATATTTTTCAAGAATGCAAATATTGAAGAGCAAGGGACACGTCATGGAGCTGGTTGTTGTGAGTGTTCAGATCCAATTTGGACTGGGATTGACTCACAATATACACAGGGTCAAATGTTGGGTGTTGATCCAGAAACTGACGGGAATTGTGCGGTATGTAAGGCATCACCACAAATGCGCTGTCGTCCAATGTATTTGCACCTAGAAACTGAAAGATATTTGGGTGGCGGAGGGTGACCCAGAGCTGTGAAAGAAGCTTAAACTATCTGATGTACAAGTAAAAAGGCACACAGACATCAATTTCCTTTCGCAGCAACTGCCGATGCAATAAATGGGTAAAGTTATTCCAGATGTGTCTTTATTACCCACCACAAGACTCGGTGTAACACCAGCAACATTCTAGAGGACCTTGATAGCCACTTCCGTTTGATTCCAAGTCCCCCGGTATACTTTGCCACTGGAAGGGAAAAAATTTGAACTCATCCGGTATTTCTACCGAAGTTAAGCTCACAATCCACCAACACCAACTTCTGGGCCATAATCAACATCAAAGGATGCAATCATCCAGTCTTCTAATTGGGCCTGCTGGCCGTTCATTGAGGTTAAATCCTGGAGTGGGTGTGAATAAATGTTGCTGGTTATTGTTGGGTGCGGCATTGAGCCTCCGTTGAAGGGAAGCCATCATGGCAAGCATGTTACTGTGGTTGATCTCTGTGGTATCCAAATGAAGTGAGATCCCTTAAACATGCTGGGGAGTTCATAAACCCAGTATGTTTCGAAGATCTTCTTGATTCTGCTCTAGACCTTTCAATTGGGCATTCAGCATACTTGCGTCTTCAATACATGCAGTCTCATTGTTCCTGAGCATATTCTGTATGCTCAGTAAGCCCGAGATCTGGTCAATGCATGATAACGCTATCCTGACAGTGACAGAGTATGATGAGGCTCACATGGAATGCACCGACACTGAGTCCAATGTGTCGATAGAATAGTGATCACCACGGGTCGCCCGCGGGTAAGCCGACGCCGACCCGCACCCGCACCCGCCGTTGAACCCGACCCGTGGCGCGGGTACGGGTTACCCGTCAATTTACCCGTGGGTGTACAGATACCCGCCAGACCCGCCCAGTCAGTCACGGGTAGCAGATGGAAAGAATCGCTTTTTGGACCTTTGAAACCGTTGGACAACCGCAAAAAGGGTGGGGAGAGAAGATCTGGAGCCCTTCCAGAAAGATGTTGGCAGTGGAAAAAATTATTCCTGGTGAGTGTAAACTGGTCAAACCTCTGCGACCTTCCGAATGGCTCTGGAAGATAAGTCTTGGTAAAAAGCTGAACAATTGTTACCCAACAGGCATGTCCGTGGTTCGAGACCGTAACCTCAAGGCACCAAAGATGAGGTGGCCGGTCCCCGACGGGTTGCGCGGGTTGCCGCGGGTGCTCAAAACTCGACCCGTACCCGTACCCGCAACCCGCCACGGGTGACCCCACCCGTGGTGATAACTACGATAGAATGATTCTATCTGGTTGATCCGCCGATCCTTGTTGAAAAGTAACTTCAGGAAAGGCTTGTCTTGCTCCTTCTGAACAAATCGGTGAATATCTTGCAGTAGGCTGTGGTAGAAGATAAGAATTCACACAATCCAACCAGAGGCAAATCTCACTTCTCTAAATCCGCCAGCGGTTTTACGCAATTCGCTGCCACGATTCTTGATTCCCTGAACTCTGAGTTTAATGTGGACAGAAGCTCTCCGACACCCTTGGCCAAAACTTGGAGCTGTTTCTTGCTTTCTGGTGCTGCCTGAACAGAAGAGACGATGAATGTGAAAAGTGTGAATGCAGAGGAGAGTCCTGGAATAATAAATTCTCCATATCTGTAATCAGGGACACTGAAAACCCCCAATTCAAACGAAATTATCATATGCCAGCAAGTACTGTGAACACAGAAAACGGGAAAAGTCTGGTGAGGCGGGATTTGAGGCTGTGAGATGCGGCCACAAACATCGGAACTTTGAGGGCTTCACAGGAGCTTTTCGCACAAATCCTTTTGTGGGCAGGATGATATGATACCCTACTATGCTCCTATAAATTTGGGACCTAGTCGGAAGCCTCAAAAGTACGTAATCCCTGGTGTTGCACTTCTACCACACCTAAAACAGTAATCTTTCAGATGTGTTAAAAGAGATGTTTAAAGATAAGCTTTCTGGGGTCATTTCAGATGAGCGGAAAGTTGATCTTTCAAGTCGAGTAAATGAATCAAATTAATAGCGGCTTTCGATCAGTGGAAAAGAACCACTTTCCGCTGCGTTTTCAGACAAGTTGAAAGAACTTCTTTCAGCCACACACTGAAAGATCAACTTTCCGCCGTGTTTTCCGATGGGTTGAAAGAGCTTTATTCCACAAAGAGAAAATGATCAACTTCCCATGTCAGTTTCAGACAGGTTGAAAGAAATTCTTTCAGCCACACGCTGAAAGATCAACTTTTCACCGTGTTTTCAGATGGGTTGAAAGTTGATCTTTCCGCTGTGGCTGAAAGAATTCTTTCAACTCGTCTGAAAAGTCAGCGGAAAGTTCATCTTTCCCGCTGATTGAAAGCCGTGATTAAACTGCTTCATTCTACTCCGCTTGAAAAGGGAACTTTCCGCCCATCTGAAATCACCGCGGAAAGCTTATATTTAAACCTCACATTTAACACGACTGAAATATTGCTGTTTTAGGTGTGTACGTTGTGTTGCGCTTCCTAGTTTGAGACTGTATCCCAATATAAACCCCTAGGTGCATGCCTGAGTGGCGCTACGAGTTTTTCCTTTCTTCCTTTTTGAGTGTGAGAGCATCGAGAGAGCACCGAGACGCAAACTGAGGGCGGGAGCGGGAGCAGAGTGTCGAGAACCAAACTTTGAAACAGCACGCAGGGCCAAAACGCGGTTACCGACTGAGATGCGGATACGGCTGCAACTGCCATATGCATCGATGTACACGATCTGACGTTGACGGACGATGCGGACACTGACTGGCAGCTGCGGGCTTGGAGGAGTCGGCGGGTCGGCGAGCATGAGAATGCGAACTTGAATGAGAATGGGAATGACTCAAATGAGAATGTGTTCGAGGTGGACGGATGGACGGCACAGTGGAGGGCGAAAAGTCCAACGATTCGTGAGTGGATGACAGCCTACAGGCAGGCCGAGAAGGCTCTCAAAGTATGTCGGTGAGAATCATGACGTCTGTGATGGTCGGGGCAGGTCAGCTCGGGCGATCATAGGCCTTGCCGGTGATCGTGACATAACATGCCGGCACCTTTGTTTCTCCCTTCCACTTGCTTTCCACAAGGCGACGACGACGACGACCTCAAGACGACGAACGACGACAACAGCACTTTTATTCAGCGAAGACCAGTCTGCGGCGAGCTTGAATGCACGGGGGTGGCTACGCTTTGTCTCCTCCGCGCTCGTGCACCGCGGGGTGGTGCGATTGGTCAATGCTATTGAATGTGTTCCTTGTTACATGTCGATGTCGGGACTCGTCTGCTATCTCCAATGCACATTCGGGGAACTCCTACTCAAATAATAATGGTAGTGCGGGAGGAGGTGGAGCAGAAGAAAGTGGCTCGAAGAAGCGCACTTCGCCGGGCCTCACAAGCTCAGCATGTGTCTCCGCTGGGGCCTCAGCAGTGTCTTCAAGGTTGAAGGCAGACGTAGGTTCGGGGCTTGTTGAGCCAGGCGTGGTATGAGCGGTGGTGGTGAGTGCATTTCTGATTTTTTTGGTGGTTTCTTTGTTTTGTTTGTTTGCGGACTTGAGGGGTGATTCCCCTGTAGATCGTCCTGCCTTCTCTCTTTCTTTCTTCCCATTCTACCCTCGACCTCATTGGGTCCGTTTTCTTCGACGACCCGACTTCTCTAGTCTTTCCTACCTTCCCCCACTTCACCTACCCCCGTTCGCCTCCCCCCGTTGTCCTCGGGTGCCACGCACGCGGCGTCTGTCTGTCTCTGCATGATGCTCGGCATCCCTAGCGACGTCCATGCCCCAGACATATCTTGTCTAATCTACCAGAGGTCAGGTCCGCTTGTCGGGCATCTAGAGGGCGCCTATTTCATCTTTGTCGTCCACCCTGTCTTTTTTTTTTTTATAAAAAAAAAAAGGGGAGGCACATTCGCGGGCACGGGCACGGAGCCTGTCTTCAGACGATGTACGGCTTCCTTCTTTTGTCTTTCTTTTTTTCTCTCCACAATTTTGTCTTTATTTGTTTCTTGGAGCAACTGCTTGATTTTCAGATGGTATATGCAGCCTTCCTTGCGCTTGTGCGTGCTCGCCTGACTTGGTTTCTTTTTCGATATTTTGGCGGCTTCGAATCTGTTTTTTTTTTGGGTACCGGGGGATGCGCTTTTGCGTTTGGAGCCGGTGCTGTTGGGGGTCAGTAAAGTGACGCCAGCATGAAGCCAGTGCCGCCACTTGACGCTGTTGCCGCCCCGTGTGATGCCCCCATGTCACATCTCACACCTTCAACTGATGTCCTGAAAAAAGAATGTTTTCGAGTTAATGGTCATAATATAAACATAATAGTGCCCATAATATATTTCCTGACGTGGAACTGTCTCAGTTTGTGTTTCTGCTGATATATTCCAAAAATAGTCAAAAGATCGGGATACGTAGAGTCCGGCCCAGCTGCTGCATTAGGCAACTAAGTAGAACAGTGTTTCATTCATTGATACAAGTCCTTGGAGTAAATACCTTTTCACATGCTCTTCAATTGACAGTTTTCAAATGTGCATCCCGTGCGCAGTAAATATCATTTCCATGGTCATGTACCATACAAAGTTGAATGCTTATAAAGTGGCCAGTTCAAGCTCTGCTAGGGTCAGGCATGAAGGAATGTTGAACTTGAACTACACCTGCCAGTGAATTACAGTTGAAGCCGGCATTGGGCAAAAATTGAAGTGATGCTGGAGGTCAGCTTCCAAAACCTCTCTGAATGAGTTATTGTAACCCATGAGCTGAGAGTAGTTTTTTGCTCAGTAGTACATTGGACCATTGCCGGCACCGATGTCCCAATTGCTGCCCGTGTCACATTGACGCTGTCACGCCATTGGATTGACGCCATCTCAAAGCTGTATTGATGCCCCCTGACACCCCCTTAACGCCCCCCTTGACACCCTCTGCCGCCTCTCTGACGCCCCCATTGCCGCCCCTTTATGCCCTCCTGACATACTATTGACACCCTTTGACCCCCCCCCCCCCACTGAGGTATATCGTGAAGTTTTATGGGCTTGCGGGTACATCGTGTGTGTTCAATGTATGTCAAAGGTCTGTCTCATTGATTTTGAACTCAACACAGTGCTCTGATAACAGCCGGGCTCCTCAAAATAGAAAAATATTTTACGAGTGATGCCCCCAGGTGTCAAGGGCGTCACAACTTGGCGTCAATTTCACGTTACCCGTGGTGTTGGATGGGGGGACGATACACACAGATGTGCGTCTGCATCTCAGGGATGGGGGGTGCGGGCCGCTCGTCATCGCATCCCCGGCGGCTGAGTATCCATCCAATCGGGAGGTGGGGATACCAGCGTCGGTTACCATACCATACTCGTATGGCCTGCCTAGGCCTATGCATGATATTTATATTTTGCGAGTGGTTCTATCGAATATTGTTCTGAGTTGAACGGTGCCTGGGCAGTTTGTGAGAGCCTACATATCCTGTCCGGATTAATTCGCTCGTTTGGTTGAAGCAAGACAACTGGCTGTGTTTATCTTCAATTAACTCCTTGTGCAAGACGAGGACTCCAATAGCTATGCACGTTGGGCGGCAAATGTTCTTGCCAACAACAAGTATTGAAGAACACGTGCATCTTTGTCTAGTATCTTGCTGATGCGAGCTTGTCAGAAATTCTGTAGAGGGATGGAGGACACCGCCCCAAAAAGCGACCTGCACTTCTATGCTAGTCCTATAGCTCGGATTTCGGAGGGAAAAAAAAGCATTTGTTGATCGCTCAGTTCATCGCCGTTTCCGAGTCAAGTTTGTCTTGCATTTTACGCGAATCTGGAGTTTAACTTTGATCAGAATCCGAAGCATGTAAACATACATCAAAATCTCAAAATCCCCCGAACGACGTATTAGCCTCTTGGTGGACCGAGTATATGCGGAAATGCAGACTCCGGCAGCCGCGGGAGTGCTTTGGATAGTCGTACATAACCTATTGTCCTAAAACTTGGAAATAGTTGTCGCGAAAAAACTCGCATTTTACTCATGGGTTCCTATTTGATGTGCCCCCTTACTGCCTCCCTTCAACCTTTCCATGAAAATGTTCTGCTCCCTCTCAGCTTCATTTGGGAGGCTGGCTTCGTCGGAAAAATCCTCATGAAAGGCTGGGCACATCGTCATCCACATTCAATTGACTGCATCCAGCTCAGTTTTTGCTGGATCGGTCCAATTCAACTTCCTATGGAACAACAGGCTATACAAGCTTCTACACCATTGAAAGTGTCGCGCCGCACCGACTCGTTGACCAACTTGGCTCGTCCTCGCTCCCTCCACTGTATTCCCTCTTTTGGTGCTGAGTCAGCCGAAGCACTGCCACAACCTTCCGCCTTTTTCCCAGTTGCTCCTCATCGCTGGCGAATTTCATCTGCGGGGTCTCGGTCTATTGCGCGAACTTGAGCTTAATTTACCATTCCTTTTTCTTCTTCTATGACTTAGGCGAACCATAATGCCAGTTTGATTGCTGTATCGGGCACCTTTTTGGCGCGGAATTCTATAGAATCTGCTTCGCCGGCTATATCCAAAACGAGGTGATGAGTGCTGAGGACCACTGCACACCTCTTGGTTTCCTCACTAGTGACGGCCAATATTAATTAATATGGTGCATCCCCACAGACAATCATTTGGTTTATGTTTAATTCGGCCCAAAGACACGCACATCTTTCCTATATGCTACTACCATGCCCACGCCATCTGATCCCCCACAAGTTATCCTCCCCACGAGCCGTCCGAAACAGACCAATGGAAACGAAATGGGGTACGGATACTAATGTGAATTAACAGACAGATGTGCCATGTTTAGGGCTCAAACGGTCGCTGGTTGAAGGATATTGCGGGTTTCTGGGTTGGGTTTTGCTTCTGGGAGTTGAACGGGTTCTACAGCGTGACGGGGCACCGGGTGCGTGAGCTCGGCTCGAGACATTTCTAGAAGTGAGGGACGAAGGTGGACACTATTAGCCTAGTACACCGGATACTTCCTCAAACCGGTGTTCCTGAGTGGGACCGTGCCGTGTAATCCTACCTACCTACCTACCTACCTCGCATGCCTCGGGTAATGCATTGACCCATCCCATTGGCATCTCGGCTGACTTTTTTTTTTTTTTTTTTTCACCCAGGAGAGAAACCAGTTGCGAACAAGCCCAAAAGCCCGTCATCTTGCTGTTCGGTAGTTCTTGGTTCCTCATCCATCTGGAAAGGGAGAGAACTTAGAACATGACTATCGCAATCCCGCTTTAAATTTCGCTTTTAGGAGTCATGTTTACCAGTTGCTGGACGCAGAATGAGATATTGATGTCGTGACGTGTCGAGTACCCTATAATTCGTAGAGTGGTCTCCCGGGATGCATTCTAGGTACAACCAACTCGATCTCGTTTGTACTCTCCATTCGTCTCTTTGTCCAAAAAGTCTCCAATATAGATCGACACACGAAGCAAAAACAAGAGTTAGCTGGGGGACATCCAGGACTCAATACTCAAGCATTACTGCACTAGAATAAGATGCAAATCATCAAAAGACCCCGTGTGTTAAGTATACGGGGGGAAAAACTCATGAGAGGCAAGTATAAAGCTGTGGCAACAGCTTGGATGTTCGTGCACTGCGAATATCAGTCATCGATTAGAATAATTGAGTAGAGTGGAGGATTGCGAGAAGCTCATCTCGAGCAGCAAAGCTACAGTGCTGCACTGCAATGTCAATGTCGAGCATTGAGGTCAAATCCAACCACCTGTGATGTGATCCAGATCACTTACAAGACGCAATCTCCGCAGGCAGCTAAGTGCATGTACACCGTGTTTCTGTTCCCGGTTGCTCAGCGCTGCTTCAAGTTTCACCACTTACCACATTTCCTCCCTGGCAGATTGCACACACACCACGTCTCCCCCGCCTCAACATCTGCTTCAGTCTCGACTCCCATTGTTTCTGAATTCTTGACTGTGTGTTCTTTCTTACAGCTCTTTGCCTTAGCACTTCTCCTCGGTCTGAGCTGATCTTCAGCCCACTCTCCTCCTATATGTGCATAGCCGACCACAAATTGTATTATTCCACGTGGTTATGGTCCTTTTGGCTCCGATTTCCCCCGACTAAGTGTGCACCAACCAATGCAAGTTCAATGTTCGCCATCCATGGCGAACTAACGTGCGATCACAATGTCCTCCCAAAACATAATTATAGATATTGAGTCTCACTGATACATGGAACATATACAGAAACAAGAAAAGGGAAATTTCCAACTGTGCTCGGGCTGAATAATGTCCCTGATCTGCACCAAAAGACCTCACGAGGTGGGGGCCTGGGCTCTCTGTGATTGAACATGCATTAATGGTGTTGCATCACAGGTAAAAATTTTAACACACCTTGTCAATATCTTCGATGGTCTTGGAAAGTGCCTGTGCATCTTTCTGTTTGCCCAGCCTCTTGTATGTGACTACCAATTTGTGCATAGATGTCAGGGTATCTGGATGGTCCACTCCCAAGACCTGCTTCTGTTTCTTGACAACCTCGAAGTAGAGCTCTTCGGCCTCCTTGTCCTTCCCCAATTTGCTGTAAGTAGCAGCCAGGTTGTACATAGACCACAGGGTATCTGGATGGTCCGCTCCCAAGACCTGCTTCTCTTTTGTGACAACCTCGAAGTCGAGTTCTTCGGCCTCCTTATCCTTCCCCAACTTGCTGTAAGTAACAGCCAAGTTGGACATAGATGACAGGGTATCTGGATGTTCCACTCCCAAAACCTGCTTCCGTTTCTTGACAACTTCGAAGTAGAGCTCTTCAGCTTCCCTCCACTTCTCTGATGCATTGTAAGTAGCAGCCAAGTTGGACATAGATGACAGGGTATGTGGATGGTCCACACCCAAGACCTGCTTCCTTTTCTTGACAACCTCGAAGTAAAGCTCTTCGGCCTCCCTGTCCTTCCCCAATTTGCTGTAAGTAGCAGCCAGGTTGTACATAGACGACAGGGTATTTGGATGGTCCACTCCCAAAACCTCCTTCCGTTTCTTGACAACCTCAAAGTAGAGCTCTTCGGCCTCCTTCTCCTTCCCCAAATTGCTGTAAGTACAAGCCAGGTTGTGCATAGATGACAGGGTATATGGATGGTCCACTCCCAAGACCTCCTTCCATTTATTGACAACCTCAAAGTAGAGCACTTCGGCCTCCTTCTCCTTCTCCAATTTTCTGTAAGTAGCAGCCAGGTTGTACATAGATGACAGGGTATCTGGATGTTCCACTCCCAAAACCTGCTTCCGTTTCTTGACAACTTCGAAGTAGAGCTCTTCAGCTTCCCTCCACTTCTCTGATGCATTGTAAGTAGCAGCCAAGTTGGACATAGATGACAGGGTATCTGGATGGTCCACTCCCAAGACCTCCTTCCGTTTCTTGACAACCTCAAAGTAGAGCTCTTCAGCCTCCTTCTCCTTCCCCAATTTGCTGTAAGTACCAGCCAGGTTGTACATAGATGACAGGGTATCTGGATGGTCCACTCCCAAGACCTCCTTCTGTTTCTTGACAACCTCAAAGTAGAGCACTTCGGCCTCCTTCTCCTTCCCCAATTTTCTGTAAGTAGCAGCCAGGTTGTACATAGATGACAGGGTATCTGGATGGTCCACTCCCAAAACCTGCTTCTGTTTCTTGACAACCTTGAAGTAGAGCTCTTCAGCCTCCTTCTCCTTCCCCAAGTTGCTGTAAGTAACAGCCAGGTTGTACATAGACATCAGGGTATTTGGATGGTCTACTCCCAAAACCTGCTTCTCTTTTGTGACAACCTCGAAGTCGAGTTCTTCGGCCTCCTTATCCTTCCCCAACTTGCTGTAAGTAACAGCCAAGTTGGACATAGATGACAGGGTATCCGGATGGTCCACACCCAAGACCTGCTTCCTTTTCTTGACAACCTCGAAGTAAAGCTCTTCGGCCTCCCTGTCCTTCTCCAA
The DNA here is from genome assembly GCA_029378395.1 of Mycena leptocephala. NCBI lineage: Eukaryota > Fungi > Basidiomycota > Agaricomycetes > Agaricales > Mycenaceae > Mycena > Mycena leptocephala. The sequence continues at coordinate 51,206 of JARJLF010000672.1, read as the reverse complement.
TTTGCTGTAAGTAGCAGCCAGGTTGTACATAGACGACAGGGTATCAGGATGGTCCACTCCCAAAACCTCCTTCTGTTTGTTGACAACCTCAAAGTAGAGCTCTTCAGCCTCCTTCTTCCCCAATTCGCTGTAAGTACCAGCCAGGTTGTACATAGATGACAGGGTATCTGGATGGTCCACTCCCAAAACCTCCTTCCGTTTCTTGACAACCTCAAAGTAGAGCACTTCGGCCTCCTTCTCCTTCCCCAATTTGCTGTAAGTACCAGCCAGGTTGTACATAGATGACAGGGTATCTGGATGGTCCACTCCCAAGACCTCCTTCTGTTTCTTGACAACCTCAAAGTAGAGCACTTCAGCCTCCTTCTCCTTCCCCAAATTGCTGTAAGTAGCAGCCAGGTTGTACATAGACAACAGGGTATCTGGATGGTCTACTCCCAAAATCTGCTTCTCTTTTGTGACAACCTCGAAGTCGAGTTCTTCGGCCTCCTTGAACTGACCTGCTTGACAGTGAGCATTGGCCAATTCTGACATGGATGATAGCTTGTCCAGAAGGTCTTTGTTTGGTGACACACTATCATCAGGAAGATTATGGTTTGGATCACTAATCTCTGTATCCCTTGGGCTGGTCATCAAGACCTCTCCAGGGGAATCCACTGAGATTTCTGATATGATATCCACTACCAGAGCATGTATTTGTCCTGCTGTTGGCCGTGCTTTGGGATCTTGAAGCCAACATTTTTCTGCCAAAGTCCAGAGTGAATCAGTCAACTTTGGGACATCTTCTATCTCTGGCCGATCTGGCCTGACCCCAAGCCGGAAGACCAGCTCAATAAAATTTGTGTGTGCAACGTTGACCAGTGGTATTTCGTGACTATACAGCTGTGTTTGCGATCAGTAATGTTCCAGCAAGGAGAGTGAGAAAAGCTCACCTCAAATAGTGTCATCCCAAATGCATAGATGTCTGAGGGCATTTTGGGAAGTGAGCCAGCCAGGAGCTCTGGAGCCATCCAGTTGCGGCTTCCTGCAATTATAGTATTGGCTATATGTGCTGTGCGACTTGTGGCATCAGCTTTGATGCGAGACAGACCAAAGTCACATAAGAGAGCCCTCCCAGATGGTTCAACAAGAATGTTGACCTCGATTACATGACATCAGTGATGCACTACTTCAAAATCTGCATCTGTCACTCACCCCTTTGAGGTCACCATGACATATTTTTCGAGAATGCAAATATTGAAGAGCAAGGGACACATCACGGAGCTGGTTGTCATGAGTTTTCATATCCAATTTGAACTGGGATTGACTCACAATATACACTGGGTCAAATGTTGGGTGTTGATCCAGAAACTGACGGGCATTGTATGGTATGTAAGGCATCACCACAAATGGGCTGTCATCCAATGTATTGGCACCTAGAAACTGCAGGATATTCGGGTGGCGGAGGGTGACCCAGAGCTGTGAAGGAGGTTTAAACTATCCGAGGTATTTAAGTAGGAAGGTACACAGACATCGATTTCCTTTCGCAGCAGCTACCAATGCAATGAATGAGTAAAATTATTCCAGATGTGTGTTGCAACGCACCACAACACTTGGTGTAATACCCGCAACATTCCGGAGAACCTTGATAGCCACTTCGGTTTGATTCCAAGTCCCCTGGTATACTTTGCCACTGGAAAGGAACAATATCAGCTTATCTGGAATCTTTACCAAGTTTAAGCTCACAATCCGCCAACACCAACTTCTGGGCCATAATCAACATCGAAGGATGCAATCATCCAGTCTTCCAATTGGACCTGCCGGCTGCTCATTGAGGTTAAATACTGGAGTGTGTGTGAGTAAAAGCTCTGCTCCTGGCTATTGTTGGGTGCGACATTGAGCTTCCGTTGAAGAGAAGCCATCATGGCAAGCATGTTACTGTGGTTGATCTCTGTGATATTAAAATGAAGTGAGGTTGTTTAAACCTGCTGGGGAGTTCACAAACCCAGTACTTTTCCAAGATCATCTGGATTCTGCTCTAGACCTTTCAATTGGGCATTCAGCATACTCGTGTCTTCAATGCGCGCAGTCTCATTGTTCTTGAGCATATTCTGCATGCTCAGCAGTCCCGAGATCTGAGCAAGACATCATAACACTATCCTGACAGCAACAAAGAATAACAGGGCTCACATGGAATGCACTGATAGTGAGTCCGATGCGTCGATAGAATGATTCTATCCGGTTGATCCGCAGATCCTTGTCGAAGAGCAACTTGAGGAAAGGCTTGTCTCGCTCCTTCTGAACAAATCGGTGAATATCTTGCAGTAGGCTGTGGTAGAAGATGAGAATTCGCAACACAATCCAACCAGATGCAATCCTCACTTCTCTAAATCCGCGACTGGTTTTAGGCAATTCGCTGCCACGATTCTTGATCCCCTGATCTCTGAGTTTAACGTGGACAAAAGCTCTCCAACACCCTTGGCTAAAACTTGGAGCTGTTTCTTGCTTTCTCGGGCTGCCTGAACAGAAGAGACGATGAATGTGAAGAGTTTGAATGCGGAGGAGAGTTCTGGAACAGGTACTTCCGCCAGCACGACATGTTGGGCGGCCTCGAGAGACTCAGACATGGCGGGGGACGGAGGAGAGAGCGAAAGGGACGCGGTGAAAGACGCCAGCGACTGTCAAGGGACTGCCATCTGGCTGACAGCGTTGACAGTGCGTCAACATATCAATGAAACAGTGTACGGCAGACACTGGGATGCTCGCACGCGCAATCGCCGCCAGCCAGACACGCAATCAGGACAACCGCCATAACTTTGTAGGTTCCACGCAGATTTACCAGGTCATCCGAACCTCACCAGCCTCGGAAGTGCGAGGACTTCGCAGATCCCTGGTGGCCGTGTCAAGGACGAATGGCAGGGCGGGAGTGCGCTATTGATTGCCGGGCCCCATTAGCGAGTCGATGCGTATCTGTGACCTGTCGGACATTGAAACATTTAGTGCGGTCAAAATGTTGTAATCTTACTGTTGAAACTTACCCATGAACGCTTTGCCACGCTCATTAGGCCTCTGAGGGTAGAATACATGCAGTCACATCCGCTGTCGAACCTTCGGAACTTGTTTTCCCCGGTTTCAGGTCTTTTTCCGAGCAACGCGTGCCGAAAATATATTCATATTCGGCTGCAAAATATGAATACGACACATTGCAAATAGCCGGGAAGGTGAATATGATATGGATATGAGAACGATACGGTAAATGGCGTATCGTGTTCGTATTTGGACAGCACTACATGGAGGTTCCGATCAAAGAGAGCTTGACAGCATGGGTTTGGTTCTTTCATGATCAAGTTGGGAGCGAGCCGCAGAATTGTGGGGACTCGGATTGATTGGGTTGGATTGGAGATCAAGAGAGTGAGAGCGGTGATGCAGGATGCCCAAACCTTGATAAGGTGGAAGCTGATGACATTTTGGGATGCCGCTCCCGTATATGAGGGTTGACGAATGCTAGTTCAAATTTGCACCAGTCATTTTTATATTTCTGAATTTCAATCAGCGGACAGCGCCGGCAGGTCCTATGTGGCAAGAATTAGCGCTTCAACAGGTTAGATTTCGTGCACACTGGAATGGACACAGCAGGATGCTTGGCCCAATCTCTTCAAATAAAATACGGACATGATCTTTGGATTTCAACGTTGTATGTACGATTTAGACTATACGGTTGCTGTCTATATGGCTAGGAATAAAACAATTTCGGCGATTCTGAGAAATCGTGATCCTGGGTCTGCACCGCATCGAAACCGACATACCATTGTGGTATGAAAGTCCTTGAAAGAAAAGGATGCATAATTCTATTATCGTTCACCTTAATTCATTTGGTGTTGGACGCTCAATGTGTGGTGCAAGACTGCAAGTTGGCAATTTCGAGCAATTTTGGCCGAAATTGGTCAAGGTCGCATAATTTGGACGATCATTGCATACAACGAAAGGCATTAGACAGGATGCGCAAAAGCCTCATGGGCCGCATGCGGCTTCATGCGGCTTTTGGACATTGTGCAGAGCCGCACCCAAAATAGAAGATTTGGGGCCTCAACAACATATATCTCACTAGAATACATGTAAAACAAGTGTATAGTAGACCATCGTATATTCAGGCTGTCCAGGTAGAGCACCAACGGTGTATTAGAGGAGCCAACAATTTAGCGGCTTGAGCGGTGCCGTGAAAAAAACCGGTTTCCCGAGCTCGCCTCGCAGACGAATTCCACAATACTGAAGATTTGATGCGTCGAATAGAAGTTTGGAGATGTAATGATGGTGTTTAACTCAAAATAAACACGAAATCCGCTGCGGCTGTGCACAAGAGCTAGAAGCCGCATGCGGCTCGTGCGCATCCTGTCTATTATTAATATCTTTTACCGCCGCTATAGTAATATGTAAATAGCGGGAAATGGAACTTCAACGGGCTAGATTTCGTGAAGATTGGCATGATTCGCTTCACAGCATGGTGGGCAGCTTCTCAAATTCTGTGAGGACAGTCTTGGATGGGCTGACTCGCGACCGTCCGCTGGAGCTGTATTTACTTGTTTACTGTACTGAGTTACAAGTTGAAGCGCGGACAGGCGTGCGTAGCGTGTGCAGTCAAATCGAAAGTACATTATTAGTCTACCATCGATTCATTGGGTATCAGATCTAGACGGGTCTGCCGGATACGCTGGGCATAAAACTCTAGATCTGGCTTTCAGAAAAAGGAAAACGGCACTGTAGGACGAAAGACCGGCGAGGCTAAGTTGAATATTAACAAGAGCGCGGTGGGGCGCTTCGCGCCTTGCGCCTTGGATGTCTTCGGACTTCTAAAAAAGGATCGATGAACTCATGACCCGAGCCTATTTGAAAGAGACGTGATATGGGAAGGCGGCCGAAAGGGCCAGGGGTGGCATAAATACCGAATGAGAACCAAAGTCGCTCTGCCGAAGCACTTGGTATGGAATCTGTCCGCGGAGATATAAACGGAGTTAGCTGAGTTTAAAAAGCCTCGGATGGACACATAAAGAGAGCGATAAGTTGCGAAGTCAGATTCATTACGCGATCTAGATCTGCCGACGGATGACACCCATCCCGCCATTGACAATATTGAACAGTGTCCAGGACGGACGGGATTCAAGTTTACCGGAGCCAACTTGGAGTTACGGTGAATTGATCTCGAGTTTGGTGATCCGGCATAGCAGCGCTTGAAGCTTGAAGTCTTACTCGACGTTAGACGTTGGATTTGTTCGACGTTCAGCCAATCAGCGCAGCGCAGGTTAAACCTCAAACACGCAGATAATAGCATGCTGCTTCGAAGGCTCTACGAGACGAGGTAAGATTGTCATGATCAGTGGCAGTTGGAGCGAGCAGTGGGGATTAGAGTATGCAGTGGGACTCTGCGGTGGTGTGGGATAGAAATTAATGCATATAGACGGACAGGATCTGTCAATATTAATGCCAGAGTGGGGCGAAACTGAACACTAAACAGAGCAGAATTCATTGATATTGAATAGAATTCCATTAACATAATGTAAAGACGGCTGTGTCTGGCTCACTGAGAAGCGCTGCGAGGAGAAGAGTTACGGTAAGCTTATAAGTTTAAATTCGTGATTATTAGACAATAGACAGTAACCTACCTAATCCAAGAGAAAGAGAGCTCACCGACGCTGCGGCAATATATTGTGCGCAAGCTAAAGCCAAAATCAACTTGAGCACAACGGAATTTTAACGACGGACAGACCAGCCGATCATGAATAGGGTAGACGTAAGAGGTGAATACTGTAGCTATATATACGTTACGCGCAGTGGGATGGATACCCGGATAAATAAATAAATTGCTGGAATGTGCGATATGAGGCGAACACGCCTGAAAAGAGGAGGGTGGACAGAGAGGAATTCCGTTCAACGTCGAGGAAGGTGGAGTGGACACCGAGCTCAGACTGACCTACGTGATAAACGGACAGACAGCGCGAGGACTCATAGAACTTGAATTGAACGGGCAAAATAATGCACCGCTTGAGCTTACTTTAAGATAAATCGACGATAGGCAGACGCGTTCGGTGGGATGAGCAGGATCTAGTAGTGCACAGTAAGCCCGAAATTGAAATTGAGATGCATACTCGATACAGCTTGGGTATGTATCTCAGTCCTACTCAGAACTCGGTAGACGCGATTGCCAGCCTTGAAGTGAGTTGGAGTCGTTAAACGGATACAGCGCGACGAGGGTGGGGGGATAGACATAATCCTTTTCTGTTCTGCCTGTTCTGGCCGGGGGGCAGAGAACCTTGGATTTTGAATACAACTTGAGAAAATAGTATATTTACATAGCCTGAAACCAAATGCCACAGCTTCGAGTGGTCTTGAAGTAGAAGTTTGAATTTTTGAAATTTGAGATCGAGAACACGAAGGGTATTTGGACGGATTAGTAGATAACCCATAGTAACCTCAGCACACAAATACGACCCTCACACGGCCCTCACACTCAGCGGGAGCACGGGGTGGATTGAGATGGACAGGATCTGTCAAGAGTCCAAGTGGAGTCCCATCGAGGCGTGGGGAGTGGAGCGGAAGTGAACAGGGATAGTGATAGGGATGGGAAGGTAGGCGAGAGCAGGTGGATGGATGGATGGATGAGCCGAATTTTGATTTTGATTTTGAGCGAGAAGTGGGTTAAATCGACGAGCGGACGCAATCTGCCGGTGTCTGTTTTGTCTGGTAGAGCCTTGATACGCCGTGGATACTTACAACTTGAAACCAGATTCTAAATGCGAAATGAGAGAGCTTGCGCAAAAGCCGCACAAGCCGCATGCGGCTTTTGTGCATTGCGCAAAGCCGCGGGTTTTTCTTCACTGTTCTTAATTCTTGTCTTGGTAAATACCATTCAATACCCCTTAAATCTCATATTCCACTCTTGAGAGTGCTATTTGTTAGATGTGCAACTGTGGGAAGCTGCATTTTTCACGCATCACCAAGGCATCATTCAAGTTCCACTTCCCTTTCCCACACTCTCACGTCTTCTGCGCACCAGAGGCAATGCTGAGGATGTTCCCTCTCCCCACAGCACCTCTCCTTCGCCTCAGGTAAGCTTACATTGAAATAGTTGAGTGACACCTCTCACATTTCAAAATTTGCCATGCGGCTCTGCGCAATGCAAAAAAGCCGCACGCGGCTCGTGCGGCTTTTGCGCAAGCTCTCTATGAGAGCATCGAGGTGGGGCAGCTGGGTATTTTTCGAATATTGGAAGATGAGTAGATAGAACCAAGATAGAACGAGGTCTAAGTAGATTAGATGGTTAGACGGACGGACGGACGGACGGACCCGATCTGCCCTGCCATGATCAAGCTTGAGCAAATCTATATCTGAGCAAATCTATGGGATTGGATTCTAACTGGACGAAGTGAATCGAATCAGAAAGCAGACTGGTGAGGATTTGGGAGTACTATGTAGCACCCGCACTTGCGCCAGCCGGATTCCCGAAGTGACCAAGCCCAAGTCTAGTGGGCTATTTGTTGGAACTGCCAGTGGTCCCACGCCCAGACTCCCCGAGCTGGAGACAGAATATCTTATACAACAACTGGAAACTTCTTGCGACTATTGATCATGAGTCTCGGGGCTGCGGCCCTGCGCTGCGATGCGATGCGAAAGACAGAATAACCAAACCGCGTGAGGAAACTGAGAGCGGCGTAGTCGAGGTTTTGGATGGGAGAAAGTGATGTGTGGTTCTCTTGTGAGCATCCAGTTTCAAAAAGCCGAGGCACGAGGTTGAAGGTTTGTCTAGGAGCGACTAGCACCAAGTACTTACTGATCATGATGATCGGTTGAAACGACTGGACTTATTAGTAAGTTATTCCCTAGTCAGACCATTGTGTAAATGTACTGGGGAGGTGGAAAAAAACCACGTGTTTAATACCTTGGGCAAACGTCTGCCAACACACAGGCTCGCAAATATCCCTGTGCTGATAAATTTTTCACGTACCGTTACGGCACGACTTGAGGCCGTAAATCGGCGCCGTCTGTTATAGTATTTTACTCACGGCGATTACAGACTACTACAGAGCCTTGGCAGAGCTGTTCTTAAATAAAGGGAGGGATACCCAGACGCGGGAGAAACTGCCATGGAGAACATGTAATGTCGCATGATGACAACTTGATGTCGTCCTTCCGAGAGCCTTCCGTGTAGTCTTGACTCTTTTTGCGCTTGCCTATAGCACTGGTTGGGGCGGGAAATAGGTCTGTGGAGCTTACTTTAGCGAATTGACCCGGTAAATTTACCTGCTAATTAGCCCAAAAATTTCAGCGGCAAATAGGCCCTAAAACCCTAATTGACCGTGGTTCACAAGGATAAAACTCTGGTCCTGGGCATCTTCTACCTCCTCAAGACGGTCTATTTGAGCATTCTTTCAATCTTTTGAATCAAATTTTCTTGAACTTTTCGGTGATATTTAGAGCGTTGGATCTCACTGACCGGTTTCGACGAGAATCGACTGATTTTGGCGAATTCCGACCAGACTCCGACACCATTTTAGTACCAAAAATCACCGCAAAGAGCTTGGCAAAGAGCTCAACTTTTGGTCCTGGAGCTGTTTCGGGACTGTTGGGAGCTGCGTAAAAATTCGGGTAAATTAGGACTGTCAAATAGGTCAAATACACCCGCGGTAAGGAGGCGAGGGTAATGTACTCAGACTTATTTCCCGGGCCCTCTACCCGCGAGGCTTTTGACGCCATATTTCGTCTTTTTTGTTGTCAGCCGAGTCGGCCATCAAACGCCATAACCGTTATAAACAAGTACAGCCACTTGACAGTCACCACTTCTTGACCAAGCTCTGACTTCCTCCCGTAAGCGCTACATGATGAGTATAATAACCCCCCATGCTTCTGAACTTAATCTTTTCCTTCTCTCGTCGCCTGTCGTCGCCGGGTCCTTGAAACGTTTTTCCAAAAAGGCTCCCTCAATGTTTAACAGTATGTCCCAGAAAATGGCAATACATACGCCTTTGAATTGCCCGCCCGAACTGAGCATGTCTGCGGCACCTGTCGCACGTCACCCACTGGCAAGCTTGGCGACAGCAGGCGGACATAGACGGACATTGCCCGGAGTAATTCTTGCTCCGTCGACTCATGATCATGAGCACCGACTCACCCAACTGCCAAATCACCGGCGACGCAGACCTCTACGGCCTCGGCGTGCGCGTATCAGTCTACAGCCAGATGATCCTCGAGATCATCCGCGATTCCATGCAATGGGAGGCGGGGCTTACCCTCGAGATTCCCAGCCTGTTCACCGTGGCGGCGATGGAGTGTGTGCTGATTTTCAAGGCATTCCAGCGCCAGCTCACACCATTCGATGCTACCATAACCATTTTCATGACAGGTCCGTCGACATACAGATGCCATATGCACTGATTCAATCAATGCAAACGCGCAACTGACACTCTCACTTTGTTGAATATAATTCAGGGAGCCTCGGTATCATCCGCCCAGTGACGATCTCAGAATCGCGTCGGGCAGCATTCTGGGGCATCGGACTGGAGTTTGTGCTCGTGGTCAATGTTGTGTTTCAGCTCTCCATTGGGCTGTGGGCCGCCCTCAGGCGCATGGACGCCGGCCTCGATCTGGCGTGCGAGATTTGGCTGTACACATTCTCCCGCCAGCGCGCGGACACCGGGCCTGCGATCTTCGTCTGGATCGCCGCGTACGTGCTCGCGCTTGCCGCACTGGCGCTCGCCTTCGTCGTACCCCTAATTCAGGGGTGCCGGCGAGCGAAACAGCCAGCCGTTTCAAAATTACAGCCGTCGCAGAGCATGGACTCGGATGTAGTAGAGTCCGGCGGTGCCCCAGAAATTCCGTTGGAAATCATCGACCAAACTCCGTTCTCGCTGCAGACTTCTGTTCCCATTTCTCGGAGCCCAGGTGTATATCCTGCAAATACGCGCCGCCTTCGTCAACCCCCAGCAATCCACACCATGAATAAGAATCACCCGCCCACGGACCTAGTAGAATCCATACATGCAGCAAACTCCCAGCCCACGTCCCCACCGCCCCGCAAAAGGCGACCCAACAACAAATTCCGGCGCAGCATCGTCCCCTGGGCAAACCTCGCGTACAAACTTTCTGGGGCCTCGCGTTCAACGTCGTGGGCGTGGAGCTCATGTTGGTATGGAACGACGTCGCGGGGGTGCATGCGATTGCGGGGTCATCTGGGCAGGTTATGGCGCTGCTGGTGGCGCTGTTCACGACGGTGCAGTTTTGTTTCGCGGCCAGTGGAGTGTCCAATCGATAGATAAGATTGTGGCCGAGTAAAGAGGCATGGGAATCGATTCTCGAAGCCAGAACTCCGTCGTGGAAGGTACTTGCAATGGAGTGAAGTGAATTTTGACCGGAAGAGGAGCCATTGATTAGTCTTGAAGCAAGTGTTTATGTAGATTCGAACTGGAAGGCACGAAATAATCATGCAGTTGATGCGCATTGTTGCAGCCGTAATTCCACAGATTCCGCGGGCGCATCGATGATGCACTTGATATCAGCTGTATTAGGGTTATTCACAGTAGCCCTTTTTGACCTCCTTTTATCTGCCCTTTTTTGCTCCCTTTTTTCCGCCCTTTTTCGTGTTTGACAGATAAATGTAACTGAGTGAGCTGTAAAATCCAGAAAAATTCACCCAGTCCTTTTAGAACACTTGAGGTGCCATGTGACCTTTGAGGAACCATAGGAGCACCCAGACTGCATGAAATGGATAAAGGGAGCCAAAAAGGGTGTGAAAAAGGGCTAAAAAAGGGAGTTGAAAACCGGAACGTTCACAGTAGCCTTTTTTTGGCCCTTTTTCGCTTCCTTTTTTTTCTGAATTCATCCAATATCGCATGTTAGACCTAGATTTTTTGGATTTATACCCTTTTTGCATGTTAAAATTGAAAAGGAGAAAAAAACCGGAGAAAAACGGCGGGAATACAAAAAAGGAAGAAAAAAGGGAGCGATAAAGGGAGGAAAAAAGGCTACTGTGAACGTATTGATACGACCCTGATGCGAGTCGCATGGCGCGTCAAATTTGGTGAGTATGTACAGCTCACGAGTATAACCATCTCTCATATATTCTGTCAGGCTTGAACCACCTTTATCACACACTTGTCTTCAGTGGTACTTCTCACCTGCCCGATGACTTCCTCGATGACTTTCCTGTGTGCGACGTTGACACATTCACCTTTATTGCGGGCGTTAAGCCGGAATCCCCCACGCGGTGCGCAATGTGATGGCGATAGGGCTGGGCGCAGAAGACATGAAAACTGTAATCCGTGCCTGCCCTAACATCGAAATCCTTTTCATGATGATCTCGGACTGGGCCCTCTACAGCTCTGCCCACCCAACGCCTCCCGGGTTTGATATCTTGCCGCGGAGATGCTGCTTGGACCAGATTTTTGACCTTAAATCCATGAAACCGCTCGACCTCCCGTCCTTTTTGCATATCACGCACCTCGAGCTTTTCGCCGAGCTGCAGCTTGGTGATGAATCCGAGGACGAGTCCTTCTGGCGCTGGTCCAAGATGGCCGAAATCCCGGAACTCAACCATCTGGCGCTGAATTCGACGGGGCAAATGAATGCTTGAGTGCATTTGTTAGCGGTATCCAGGTCGCTGGCCGCACTGAGTATACTTTGTGCGCCGTTGCAATTGAGGGATGGTGAATCCGCGAAGATGGATCTCCTCACGGACGACCCGCGTTTTTGATGATGGAGCTCGATCGCTACATAAAGAACCGGCAGCAGAGTATCCTCGTCGGTCGTGACTACTGGGCGCGCGCGGATGCGTTCGTTGCGAAGCGGTTGTCCGGCGAGATTGAACGTGCGTCTTCTGTCGATTATTCCTTGTGGCTGGTTTGACATATTCCGCCAGACCGCATTTTCTTTCTGGAGGACACCAGCTGACAGGACACGATAAACCTTCATGCATGACTCTTCCTAAAGCAGAAATAAAGCAAATACGAAATCATTTCCCTGGATCATAAACTGCTTTCGGAGTACATGTATCTAAAATCTTAATGTAGAGTCCATTCCTTCATTGAACACTGGTCCATTATGTATTTCGACTGGAACCCAAGGAGGGTCATTTCACCCTGCGCGCTCCGCGCGCCATACTTATGGTTCATGTTTTATTTCCTTTGTCTTCCTCGGCCCCGGCCATTACTCGGTATTTTCGACTCTCTTCCTCGTTCCGCAGAATTTCCTTTGTGCGTCTTTTGTTTCCACTCCCAACATGCAGTGCACCGACGACACGATTTTCTATAGGCACCCGCAGTTATTTCTCGAATCACCATGAATAGACTCAGACTCCACGACTGTCATTCGCATCAGCTCGAATAACGAACGATACAAATGCAGGTTCGGGACTGGTATACGTACTTCACCGCGAACACCCTCATGCAGCCGATACATATTGTACGAAACTCAATTCTCTGACGGCCCTGTCGATGTGAGTGCCGCCACCTACGATTTTGATGACGCGTGAACTTGAACAAGGACTATCTTTCGGGACTGTATGTACTCTCCCCAAGGATAGATCTGATTCTCTGACGGCCCTGTCGATGTGAGTGCCGCCACCTACGATTTCAATGACGCATGAACTTGAACAAGGACTACCTTTCGGGACTGTATGTGCTCTTCTCCGAGGATGGATCTGATTCAAAACTCAATAAAATCACCGAGAGCGTTTCAAGTAAAATTGCGGTCAATGACGTCGATGACTGAATACGCGATCTTAGGCGGTGTTCCGCTTTCGCATTTGTTCTGACACGCTCTTCCCCGCTAGAGCATAATTATATCCCTTTGAAGTTTTCATTTTCCGTACGCCGTCGTGAGAAATATCCGCGGACATGGCCAAATAATCTCGAGCTTGGGTGATCGGCACTGAGCACAGCACACACAGTACCAGACCTTGGTACAGTCTTCTCAGCGTTGGAAACATAAAGGCACGTCCTCCCAGTTTCATCGCCTCTCCGTGGGATCCAATTGATCCATCATGTCGAACGCCTGAATTGCTCCACAACGTCGCTTGCGTCCTGCTTCCGCTCGAACCTTCTGCAGGCGATCGGAACTCTACCCTGAGGTCTGCCTTGTCAAATGGCTCCACCGCTCCACACATCGCGCCCGTTCCTGGGCCAATTATGAGCGCAAAGGCTCTTCAATCGCGGGAAATTGTGGATGGAAACACTATAAAGAGCACACGATTCTGTCTAATCCTCACTCGACCACATCCCCCGTAGTTGAAGCCCTCTAAACAAATATGTTCTCCAAGCTCTCTATCGTTGTCACTTCGGTGCTCATTGTACGCACCGAATTCTCGAGATGTTTTCACCGAACTGACCTTCGTCTAGACCCTTGCTGCCGCCATGCCCAACGGCTCTCCCCCTCCCCCGGTCACCCCGCCGACTTCGCCACAATGCTGCGCTAGTGTTGTCCCCGCCAGCAGTTCGGCCGCCTCGGCTGTCGCCGCCCTCGTCGGCCTCGATCTCACTGGTGTCCTCGTCGATGTCGGATTGAGCTGCTCGCCCATCACCGTCATCGGGAACAACTGGTAAGCGGCCCATCCGTCTGTCTATATATTAATCTCTAATCTCACCTCCTTCCCCAGCGGATCCACCACTGTCACTTGCGACGCCCCGAGAAGGAGTGGGGTGCGTAGCGGATTAACTTTGCGTCTTGCACGCGGAACATTAACTGCGGATTATTTTTTCAGGTGGTCTCATCGCCATCAACTGCATCCCCATCACTCTTTGAGTGGCGTTCGGAAATTAAATTTGTTGAGATTTGTTTTTGTATTGCCTCCATCTTCTACGACTGAGAGTTGATTCGTGTTAAATGTCGCGAATATAACTTTTTTGGCCTGGTTTTACTTTGAATTGCGTGACAACGATTTTCTGAAGAACTCCGGTTGGAGACCAATCGATCGATATCTTCCAGACGCGTGCCTGATATGAGTCTGCTCAATATGGCTGAAGGACTAAGCGCCCATCATCGCCTTTATCCAACCGAAGTAGCTCGAACGTCAACGCGATGCCCGTAGCCGCCCTACATTGATTCTTCTGAACCTATTCTGGAGTATGACGCTGCCGTCCAAAAAAAAGCAATCCGAGTCTCTCGCCGTTCCCGTGTATCACCCTGGACACGTCCAGATTTAGGGTCGGCGCGAGTATCGTGTAAAACAGTTTAAACATTTTAAAAAAACTTGTTGCAGTTTCCGCTCAAGCCAACTGTAAACGGTGGGACAACGTATTTTGATGGTTGATCGATGATATCTAAAGGCAGTGCGCTCTTATTGCTTGCGTCTCTCCAACCAGCATCTCGAGGGCGATTGTGGCCAGACTCGCTTTTCGTGATGATGCAGCTCCATCGCTACATAATGGCCTGGCAGCAGGTATCCTCCTCGGTCGCGACTATTGGGCCCGCGCGGATGCGTTCATCGCGAAGCGTTTGTCCGGCGAGATTGAACGTGGGCTGGATCTTCTGTCGAGTATTGCTTGTGATTGCGAACTAAGCTGTTCCACATATTCCCCCAGGCCGCAATTTTTTTCTGGAGAACGCCAGCTGACAAGAGACGATGCATGATCGTCCTTAAGCCTGAAAAGCAAATATGAGATTATTTCCCTGGATCAAATAAACAGCTTTGGGAAATGCGTATTTGTCTAAAATTCAAATGTAGAGCCCATTGGACATTGGCTCACTCCATGCATTTCAACTAACCTAACGAATCTTGTCCACGGATCATTTTACCCTGCACGCTTCCGCGCCATACTTATGGTTCATATTCTAACTTTCTTTGTCTTCCACGGTACCCGCCATCGCATTTTCGTATTCTCCTTGTCGGTCCGCATAATTTCCTTTGTGCGTTTTTTGTTTCCACTCCCAACACGCGGGGCGTTGAGGTTACCGCTCCTTACAGGCACCATTACTTATTTCTCAATAGCCATGAATAGACGCAGACACCGACCGCCTCATCGCATCAGCTCCAGCAACAGACGATACAAATGTACTGGTACGTACTTAACCGCGAACAGCGCCATGCAGCTGATACACATTGTACAAAACTCAATTCTCTGACGGCCCTGTTAATGTGAGTGCCACCTACGATACCAATGACGCGTGAACTTGAACAAGGATGACCTTTCGCGACTGTACGTGCTCGTCCCCCTGGATGGATCTGATTAAAATCGCCTAGCATTTCGAGTAAAATTGTTGTCAATGACGTCAGTGACTGAACATGCGATGTTCCGATTTCGGTGTTGTTCTTCCACGTTCTCCCCCCACTAGAGCATAATTACATCCTTTATTTTCCGCCGGCCGTTGTGAGAAATATGCCGCAGACCCGAGGATAGCACACAAAGTACCAGCCACGCGTTGGAAACATAAAGGCACATCCTCCCGTTCTCATTGCCTTTACGTGGGATACATTTGATGTCAACAGATATCATGTCTAACGCCTGAAATGCTCCACAACGTCGCTTGCATCCTGCTTCGCTCAACCCTTCTGCAGGCGACTCGGAATTCTATTACTGAGGTCTGCCTTGTCAAATGGCTCCACCGCTCCACACTTCGCGTCCCCGTTCCTAGGCTTATTGTGAGCGCAAATGCCTCTTCAATCGCGGGAAATTGTGGATGGAAACACTATAAAGAGCGCGCCGTTCTGTCTCAATCCTCACTCGAACACATCCCCCTGTAGTTCAAGCTCTCACTCAAACAAATATGTTCTCCAAGCTCTCTGTCCTTGTCACTTCGGTGCTCATTGTACGCACCGGATTCTCGAGATATTTTCACCAAGCTGACCTTCGTTTAGACCCTTGCTGCCGCCATGCCCAACGGCTCTCCCCCTCCCCCGGTCACCCCGCCGACTTCGCCACAATGCTGCGCTAGTGTTGTCCCCGCCAGCAGTTCGGCCGCCTCGGCTGTCGCCGCCCTCGTCGGCCTCGATCTCACTGGTGTCCTCGTCGATGTCGGGTTGAGCTGCTCGCCCATCACCGTCATCGGGAACAACTGGTAGGCAGCATATCTCCCATATATTTATTCCCCGTCTCACCCAGTCCCTCAGTGGATCCACCACTGTCGTTTGCGATGCTCCCAAGGACGAGTGGGGTGCGTCACGAAATGCATTTCCAAATGTCCGTGCTGACCTTGTATTTCCAGCCGGCCTCATCGCCATCAACTGCATCCCCATCACTGCCTGAGTGGCGAGGAGCCATTATCATTAGGAAATTGATTTTGTCGAGATTCTGAACTTAGTTCCTTCTGTATCTTCAACGTCCTGGAGTTAGTTCGCGTTAAACGTTGCGAATATAATTCGGTTTTGCTTGGTTTTTGATAATGTTGTTCTGAAGAGCTCTTGTTGAAGTACAAATGTTGTGAACCCGAAGTCGCTCAATCTGAGTACGCTCTGAATTTAACGGTTAGTCGCACAACAAGCGCCCCCTACATCGTCACATCCATTTGGTCCGCTGAATAGTGCCTCACGCCCGGCCGCCGGGACGCATCGGTATAACGACACTGAGATCGTCGACATGCTGCATGCCGTGTTCTGGCGCGTGCGCGCCGTTACAGAGCTGGATATTTGGGTAGACGCGCTGCTGACAAGTTTCGAGCTCAAACCAATACGGCGGTTCATGTTCATTTTTGACTCTGGGTAATTTACGTGGATAAAAAGCACAACGTATCCGTGAATAAAGAATCACAATGACTGGGTCGAACCTCCTTCATGTTCTGGGTAACCTAGTACGACACTCGCTGCGCGATCGTGACCTCCCCGACGATTGGGTTGAACGTAGTCACAACATTGTGCAAGAATGGATCTCCCCTGAAAGAAATCATTCAGCAAGGTCCACCAAAGCGCACAAACTGGTGCACTCACAAGGTGAACCCATTTCCCGGGACATCCGGTCCCCCATCCTGAATACCAGACCAGCACATATTCGAACCCTGGCCTTGGGGTATAATAAGATCCCGCAAATCCATCTTGAATGAAGTCCCCGCGATTACTACGGCGAATGCGGGTGCCGTCGCATTGCAATCGACGCTATAGGTGCCGGAGCTGGGATCAAAGGTCGCTGGAGGGATAAATTGTGCATTGTACGCGACTGCGATGGGCGTTGGCAGCCAATTGACCGTGCTTCCCGTGTCAAATGCGGTGTTGTTGCTTCTCGTGGTGAGTGTATCGCTGCCTGGGAAAGAGTACGCATCAATTTCAACCGTGTACCAGAAGAATTCGGCGTCGGGTGAGTTCGAGGGAACGGCCATGCCATTTGAGCTGAAGGAAAAGCCTTGAAGAGGCACCGTTGCTATTGTCTTCAGAGTGGGCACCGGAACAATGCCGCCGAAAGCCAGGAATCCGAGGTTGGGATCGAATGGATCGTTGTTCCCTTGGTCAAACGTTGGGCGGTTGAGCGAAATAGAGAAGACTACAGAAGTTCCATGTATCAGAGGCAAAGCACAAGGATAGGAAAGCAGAGCATACCGGGATTTTTGACTTTTTTCTGTTCCACGGCCTGATAAAGAAGGGATTATAAGGGATTTGACCTGAATTATCGTACACGCTGGTCAGGCGTGGAAAGGCAAGGCCAAGTACACCTTCGGAGACGCCATCCCCGAGGAAGGCAGTGACATTCGGCACCCCGATTTCCTGCTGGGAGACGGTGAGACCGCCAATCGTAACGTTATCAAAGCCGACAGGGCCCTTCATATGTTCCCCAGACCCATATTGCACAAAGAACGTGACGTTGGGGAAAGGCTGGAACGTTGGGGAATCCGCTGGGTTGAAATGTGCCGGCCCGAAATCGCACGTCGTAGCAGGCACGGCGGTTCCATTGAGATCAAGGCAACTGAATCCGTCGTGCACGACCCATACATCAGAGCTGTCATATTTGGGCTGAGAAATCCATTGCGAGAGGATGGGGATCGATTCAGACATACCTTCCGGTGTCGAGGATCACCTCGAAATATTTTCCACCAATTGTGATGTTTACGACGTATTCGTGGTCGAACGCAGCGCCGTCGAGATGAACGGTATCACCAATGATTTTTTTGTGCTTGGAACGAAGAGTCGCGTGAGCGTTCTGCTTGGATTCCCGTCGCGGAACCTTTGCTGTGAGCGGGACAGAGAATTCTGCGACTTGGAGACTGACGGCCTCGGTGCGTGGGGTAAGCAAGGGAACGTGCTTAACTTCAAGCCCGGCGCGTACACCAACACTGAGGAGAGAGAGAAGAGATAGGACTGCTAACATTTTAGAGGATGAGCGTACTGACCTTTATGACCGTATTTATACTATTTTATAGTATGTTACCGTCCAGCTTTTACCGACCCGTCGATTTACGGTGAGTATGTCCCGTGCTGTACTACATTCACGCCCTGGTTGCCACTGTTTCACCACCTTGCTGTATGTATGTAGTCGGACGGAGGATAGTATGTTGTGGAGGGTTTGTGGAGGATGATGACACGGAGTCACATCAATGCTCGCTTGGCTCGCTTATGGAACACCGATGATCCGATTCGTCCCAGAGAATAATTTGAACCTTGCCTGCCCGGGCCCGGCACCACGCTGCGCAGTGGGCCCGTGGCAACGGTCATTTGCGGAAAGACAGATTCCGAAGGAAGTTTATTTTGAGTGAGGAACATACGTCCCGAGAAATGCTGTGTAGTGAATTCGGCTCAATTATTGACAGAAAGCAATTGCACGGCCTTGTCATACACCCCGTTTGAGTTACTTTTTGGGACGGTCACTGAAAAGGGAGCGTACATGGGAGCTATGAGCTGGAACAGCTCCAGTCTTTCGGTGCGGCTCCTCTGAATCTGCACAGCTTATTGTATTGGGTGTTTGATTAGCCGCATGGCTAACGGCTTGGATAATCTTTCAAGCAAGCAGCACACCATTTTCTCAGCAAGACTCTAAGGATTGTCTGACCATCACTCAAGTAACCCGTTAGCTGGATGCAGCGGGCTTGAACTAAACTATGGAGCAGGATTCATCATTGACATGGGCTGAAATGGTCATTTGAGGTGGCCAAAACCTAAACGAAAGGACCCATGGCCACTGTCAGTACTTCTTGTCCTACATGTGCGATGCCAATAATAGCGGAGCTGTGGTATCGTGATCATGACATCTTCGACATTCCTACCCAGAAATGGCAATCTAATCGTCCCAAAACCGTCCTCCCGGGCCCGGGAGGACGGGGCTTCATTGTTCAACAAAGCAAGAAGGACCAAAAAACGCCGATATGTAAAATATTCGGCCCGGAGGCGATTTATTTCCAAAAAAACTTCGATCACGAACCCGAAGATGTAGCACGGACCATTGGACGTCGAAGAAGAAAAGAGACTGGTGGCTGTGTACGGCATTGGCCGTTCTTTCGGCGACCACCTCGCGACTTGTCACCAACGCCGCTATGCTGCATCCACAACCAACAGCCCGAATCTTTTATCTGTGAGGACCAAAACCACTCGCATGTCGCCTTCCAGAAAGCTAGAGCTGTGAGCCCACTGCCCAGTGAATGTCGTCAAGGACCACGGCTCACTCAAGGTCGCGTGCTTGCTTCAATGAATCAATTTTCTTTGCGAGTCCTAGTGTTGCCGCGGTCCGGTTCCGTCCAGTTCAATGCCTGATTTTTTGAACCCCAGACTGGACCTCGGGTTCGGTTCAGCAAAATTATTGAACCTTGGACTGGACCTCAGGTTCAGGTTCGGCGAGGTTTGGTCCAGGTTCAGAGGAGGTTCGGACTGGTTCGAACCGATTTTTATTTCCCACGGCCCTAATCATGAAAAAAATGTTTGCAGCGCGAGTTTACAGCAAAAGAAACCCCACCCACCAATATACCCGAGCATACCGCCTTCCCAAGTAACACTGACCTCTTTTGATATTTTGTGGGTACTGTGACCATGATAAGTATTGGGGTCCTTCGTACCAGTTTCAATTAGCCAGATATTTTTTCGCCACTCTTCACTTGCACTTGAGCTTAGACTTCTGACCAAACATTTTCCTGTGGAAAAGAAAAATGACAACTGAGTTACACAATGCACAAAACTATCAAAAGAGCAGATTTACCCTCAGTGTAAAATGGAATTGTCAATCAGAACATTGTTGAAAGGACTTACACTGGCAGCCAGTTCAAACTTGAAGATCAAATGGTGGTTGGAACAGAAGTAAGAGGTTCGAATGGGTTCGAACCGGTTCAGCAAGGTCCACAGAATTCTGAAATTTTTGAACCTTGAACTGAACCTTGGGTTCGGTTCAGCGAACCTCACAGCCACCGAACCGGACTTTTGGTCCGGTTCAGGTTCGGTTCAGGTTCGCCAGCGGTTCAGAACCTGACCGCGGCAACACTATTTGCAACACTCGTGGTCGTCCACAGCTCTAACCAGCCACATCCATTGCGAGCAAATTGTGAGCATTCTCACAGCTTGCGTCTGTTGATTAACTCGTTCATTCATATATCCCAAGCTTACAATAGTGATACTCGATCTCGGATAGCCTACATGATGGTTGGTTCGCTTCAAAAACGAGAGGTTATTGCGTTCACCTGCCTGCGACCTCTCTGTTTTCTTGCTTGATTCGTTTGTCTGTCGAATCTCAATATGGACTTCGAGGTGAGCGCGTCAACGTAAGTAAGGACAGACGGCTTGCAACTGCAGATGGCGCATCATTTCATGGATCATCATGATTGAATCATTCAGTGATGAGAAATAACTGTCACAGGTTTTGGGGGTTTGGACCCGATTCAGGCCCGCTGTTGGCTCGCTGACGAGTTCCGAATCCCGATTTGTTTCCACGCTGGTTTTAGATTCGAGTTTTCTCAAGTCCGCCATCCAATCATCAGCGTTTCTAGACCCGTATCGCCGCTTCGAGCTCAGTGCTACCTGTCTTGTCATCGCGACTGACTCCGTTTTGCCGAGTATGTCATCTTTTTTTGCAAATCAAGGCTAAACGGTCAGCTTTTCGTCATATAAGACCGGTTGGCAGGAATAGTAGAATACTCATGGCTCCAGAGAACACGACCCAAGCTCCCTTGAATGTATCCATCGTTGGAGCAGGAATTGCAGGTCTGGCGGCTGCAACTGCTTTTCGACGGAGCGGTCATCATGTTCAGGTTCTGAAAATCTTCTGTAATTGACCTTCTGCTGGTTGACTTTATCATTTCTTCGCACTAGATCTTCGAATCCGCCGAGATGAAGGCTGAAATCGGGGCCGCATTCGTCGCAACTCTCAATTGCCAACGTGTACTGGAACATTTTGGGTATTCGAAGGACAACTTGAACAGCGTCAATTTCGATGGGGTGAGTAACACTGAATATATTTGTCCTCCATTGTCTCACGTATTCAGATTGTGGCCTTCGATGCTGTGACTGGAATAGGTAGAACAACGCCCTGGTTACTTCCTGCATTGAAGGAAAAGCCGGTGCGGTGTATACGTGTTCTACTTTACTGCTACTGATCCCATCGTCTTGGTGCAGAACCTTTTGGTCCATAGAAGTGATCTTCACGCGGAGCTGCAGCGCCTCGCAATTGGTGCTGGAGATGGACCGCCCGCCGTGCTTCACCTGGGCAGCAAAGTGATCGACTGCGAACCCGAAGAGGGTTCAATCACACTGACCGATGGCCGAGTGGTGGTGAGTGATCTCATTCTGGGAGCCGATGGTATTGCGGTAAGTAGGCAGATGTTAATTCAACTTCAGCCACTGATTGTACCATACACACACTTATTCAGTCCTTCATACGAACGCGAATCCTCGGCCACGTGGAGAAGTCCGTTAGTTCTGGATGGTCCTGCTACCGTGCCTTAATCGAAATGTCGAAGCTCGAGAGCGTCCCCGGACTGGAGTGGTTACGGGAGGGAATTATCGGGCCGCGTAGCGCAACGAAGCGCGCCAGTCCCTTCCGAATGCTTTTCATGTACCCCTGTCGCGGCGGCACGCTCCTCAATGTGGTCGGTCTGTTTGAAGATCCGCATCAAGACGACCCAGGTACGTTTAAGCCAGCTTTCACAATCAAATCCCCAGGCATTCCCGACCCCTTGCGCACACAGGCTGGAAGTCAGAGACCTCGCGCGCCGAAGTACTGGAGACCTTCGCGGACTTCCACCCGAAGTTCCAGCCCGTGCTTGCCGCGTTGGACGAGCGCGTTATGAAGTGGCAGCTGCGCAAGGTCCCCGCGCTGCCGACCTGGGTGCGCGGGCACGCGGCACTCATTGGCGACGCCGCACACGCGACGCTGCCGACTCTCGCGCAGGGCGCTGCGATGGCCGTCGAGGAGGCCGGAGCACTGGGCGTGCTGTTCCCGGCAGGCACCACCTCGGCAGACATCCCGGCACGCTTGGCGGCCTACCAGGAGCTCCGTAAAGAGCGGGGCGAGTTCGTCGGCCGCGAGTCGCTTGAGCAAGCGCTGCTCCCGACGAAGTTCGGGGAGTATCAACGATGTACGTAGACGTGTTCTCTGCACCTCGCGCTCGTTTCGGGGTTTCTAACCATTCATCTCATAGCAAAAGAAATGCAGGAGTATTTGATGGGGTATGATGCTATTGAAGATACCCAGCAGTACTTTCAACGCCGGTTCGGGACCGGAGCTCAAAGTTAGATACGCCGTCCGGACGGTTGGCAGACGGGATTTTGGGTTGAGTCTGAAGAACTACTTGTAAATTTTCAGCTATACATGGTATTGTTGAAGGGTCTTCAAGCGGGATTTTTCGTTGAGTCTGAAGAGTCACCTGTACAGAGATTTCGGCACTTGACCAGATCCTACCACTACAGCGCCAACGATGCACAGGCCCACGCCTTTGTGCGTTTCTGTCCGGGAACTAACGCAAGAGAGAATAATTTTGAGCGTTCACTGGCAAGGCCAGGACTCCAGCATCGGAACAACGAATCGCCAGATTGCAGCAGTCGGTCAGATGGAACGTTAAGATTTGTAATCGCAATTCGATCCATCCAGCCTAGGGAGGGCTGCCAGCAGGGTTCACTAAGCTCAGCAGTAATTTCCATGCAGCGAGCATACGAGCCGTCCAGAGACCTTGGCTGGCCCATTGCGTGACAGATGGCCGCTCAGGACAAAGAAGCGGATCACTCCGGTGGTTGGTGTTGTTGCTTTGATGTCATCAAAACGCTCTCTTTCGTCATGCCCTCTCATCGACTTGGAAGCTCTCATCTGCTCTTGTCGCTTTCTTGGTTTGTTCACTGCCGGCGGTTTTTATACGGCCGTCGACATTTCAATTCAATTCCTATCCCTGGTGTAATCTTCTCCGACTCAGCCGGGTACAAAGCACAACTTATGAGCCATCTCTCGTGCTACGCCTACGCCAAGAAATGATCCGCCAACCCCTCATTCAATTCTTCATATACACGGATACCGGGTGCCTCACATCCTCCTCGGGAGCCCGCAGCATCCGCGATCGTACGCGTAAAGGTCGTTGACTTTATTTCGGAAAGCCTCGAGCTTGCGGAAGATGTCATAGAATTCGATGTTCTGCACGGTTGGATGCACAGCTGCGGTGCGCCAGCAGATGGCCCATCGATCGGCGCACGTCTGCCGGCCAGCGCAAGTCGGATTTAAATCCGACTGCCACCGATGGCCACAGGCGTTAGTATCAGGGAGCGGGATGACGGTCGCGGCGAACTGCTGCCAACATTGATAGAGGGATAGGTGACCGAATGCAAGCCCGTGCTGGTGCCGGACCGAGAGGGCTGGATCCGGAAATGTGAATCGGACTGGCCATGGGGTGGTACCATCGACGACGTGTGCCTGAGGCTGCTGCTGCATCATACGACACAGATACAGCTGGTACATGCTCCCGAGCAGCGGCCCAAAGTCATATCTTTCCGCAATATCAAGCGCCTCTCTCAACGCCTCGAATGTCCCGTTGTTCAACGGATCGTGCCCCATGAGCGACATCCAATAGAAGTGGATCCGGCCCCGGATGATGCATTCCGCCTTCTCCGTGTCGGTGTACCTGGCACGCCCGCATAAGAAGGTGAGCTGCAGGAGGTCGTCCCGGAGCGCGGGGTCGCTGTGGATCTGGTTCACGAAACAAAAGCGGTCCATGTTTTTGATGAGGATGAGCGCGCAGGTGCGGTACGTCGGCATCTGGTACGTGTGCGCGAATAGGGCTGCGTCCACGAGCCTGCGGAGATCCATGGAATGCGAGACGTTGGACTGATACATGTATTCCAAGGGACTGGTGAACGGAGTTTCAGAATCAATCAAATGCGAAAGCGAGGGGAGGGGAGGGTGGGGGACTGCGTACCTGCAATGTACGAGCTCATAAAACGCCCGACACTCATCCGCTGTGGCCTCAGGCAGGGGCAAGAAATTTTCAGGGCTGAATCCGCGGGAGGTGGGAAGACGCGCATGTGGTGGTGGCAGTAGACGGTGAAATGACGATCCAGGATCTCTTTTCAAGTCGGACAAGTCGAACTAGGGCTGGATGAGCAGTGGATGCAGCACGAAGTGTAATATTAATACCTGGAGGACATCCCCGCCCCCTGCCCGGAGGAAAGACCATTCGCGATGCAGATTGGACGATGGAACGGTGGTTGGGTCGAGTGGAACCCCGGATGTGACGGTGAATTGGAACTCCGAGTCGGCATATCGTCACGATCCACGGGCGAATTCGAGCGAGAGAAGTGGCCTAGTTTTCCGAAGCTCATTGGCGAAGAAGTTATATCGAGGGAATTGCAGGAACGTCTAGTAGATCAAGCTTCAAGCTTTATAGCCGCTCGAATGATTGGCGCGCCATGTGCACCTAAATCGCTTACTCTGTTGCGCCCAGTCAGCAAACTTCCCTATCAGTCCTCATCGGAATTTCCCTTGATGATCTTTTTTTAAACGCGGTTTACTCACCACGATTACTCTGACCAGATCTCAGATCTCTTGCAATTTGTGTCTCCGGACGTCTCGTTCACCACTGCCAAGTAAATCTGGAGGACCGGTTATCGAGACCTCGGGAATGCCGGAGCAAGCAGGAGAAGTATTTGATTCACGCTGACCTTTGTCTTCCTCTTCACTTTCTTCCCAACGCAAGGTTACAGCTACGTTCGATACCGTATTCGGGCGAGTCGTACAGTTGGGAGAACAAAAACACTCTAGATCTTCGTCTCCCGAAATGTCTTGCCAACGTTCACCTGCAAATTGACTCCGATCTCAGTAATCAAAGGAAAACAAAACCCTAAGATAGAACTTTGTAATAGATATCACGTAGGAAGATCCCAAGATCTCAGATCTGGCCTTGGATCTTGAGCAGATCTCGTGTGTTCATGCTTCCACATCAC
This sequence comes from Mycena leptocephala, assembly GCA_029378395.1. NCBI lineage: Eukaryota > Fungi > Basidiomycota > Agaricomycetes > Agaricales > Mycenaceae > Mycena > Mycena leptocephala. The sequence goes on along the minus strand of JARJLF010000672.1, from coordinate 25,933 downwards.
GATTGGTACCCACCGGGGACCTTGGAGACTAGGGGCCGGCTGCTGCAGTCTCGAACCTTGCTTTATATCTTCTGTTCCTTGCTGAGGTTCAGGGATATGTTATTGGTTGGATCTATTTGTTTGCAGGTTTCAGATAAATTAATTGTCAGGTAGGGACTAAAGCAAGGTGACTCGCGTGTGCTCGCGAAGACTTTCAAATTGATTCCGGTCACTCTCCTCACGTAAGGTAAATTAGCTGGGTTCAACAAATGATCGAATCAACAGTCCACGTTTTTCACGTTCGCGAGTCTTCTCAGATCTTCCCTGTCGAATCAGACCCTCTCTCATCCAACTTCGCCCGAGATGGCCGGAGGCAGCTGAAAATGAGGGGGGAGATTCGGCGGTTGAATTTCGCATGAAATCACGAATGCTCATGACTGAACGGGATATAGTAGATGAGCTTGTCCCGAAATGTCCTACGGACGTTCACCTGAAAATTGACCCCCACTGACTCGAATGCCAGCAATCCAGGAGGAAAGAAAACTTTGATCCAGGAAGGCAGTACTGATTCTCCATTAGAACCTTAACAATAGATATCACGTAGTGAGAGATCTCCGATGTCATTGAGCTTGCACGACCGCTAAGCGCTAAGTCCATGCGTATGATCGGTACGCGTAGATCTGCCAAGTGCAAAATTGAATCCGGTAACCCTCCACGTAAGGTAAATTAGCTGGGGATTCACCACATTGACCAAATCTTGATCAAATCAAGAGTACACACATTTTCACGTTCGCTAGTCTCGTCGTCCAGATCCATCGCATGACACCTATGCTACACATGAGTTGGAACCCATGTCCTAGATCTGGATGCGACGAAACTGTTCATAATAGACAGGTTGCGCACGAGCCATTGGAACCACCCAGTGGCACTCGGACCGTGCGCAAATGGGTGGCTCCACCGCCCAAATATGACGTGAATGGCTGTGAGTGGGCCAGTTGGAGCCACTCGCCTGCTATTCCTACGGACGTTCGCCTGAAAATTGACGATCGAATGCCAACAATCCAGAAGGAAATAAAACCGTGAAAAACTTTAGCAATAGGTATCACGGAGCGAGAGATCACAGATCTGGCCATCATGTCATTGACCTTCCGCGATCGGTATGCGTATGATCGGAACGCGGAGATCTGGGAGCTCCCGCCCAAAACACAGTCTATTCAAGCTAAGCACGAGTTTGAAGAACTTCGCGTGGCTCTGGATAGTCGATTTCCTATAAATAGCTGCTTGTACAGATGTAAATGAGTGTGTGTAGTCTAGCCGGAGCTTCCCAGATCTGTCTAGTGCGATTGTATCTCACAGGACCGACTTGGAATGGAATTTCTCCGTGCACGTTGTTGGCTGCATTCAGCCAATAACCGAAGAGGTGGGATGCATTCCAAGACCAATAAAATACAAAGCAACTCGAACCCTCAGCAACCCTCCTCGCCCCACCCCGACCTCTCACCGCACGACCGGCCTAACCAGCAACGGCATCTGGTTCCCCTTCTCCCGCTCGCTGCGCACAATCGGGCGCTGCACGATAAATGTCGCCTTCTTCCCAATGTCCTCGACGGGCACGGCGAGCTCGAACTCGAGCGCGCGGAGCAGCGTGAACAGCAGCGCCTTCGTCTCGACGAGGGAGAAGCGGTACCCGATACAGCTCCGCGGCCCACCGAGGAACGTAAGCATATGTCCCCAGATGCCGGGGATGTTGGTGGTGGGCGCGAGGGACGATTCCCAGCGTTCGGGGCTGCGTGTATATATTATGAGGGTTAGCATTACGGGCGAGTACTGAGGGCGGTATGGGCGGGACGGGGAGAGACAGACGCACATGAACTCCATGGCATCTGGGCCCAGATGGCAAAATCGCGGTTGAGCGCGAGGATCGGAATGGCGATATCATCGCCCTTGCGAACCCTTGATCCAGCGAGTCAGGCGTAAGGCGTCACAGAGAGATCGTGCGCACGCACCTCAAGGTGTCGTGGACGACTCCATGAATATCCGTAAATGGTTTCTCAAATGGCACGATATCGTCCCGCAAGGCCACCCGACCTAAAGAACGTGCAGAGTCAAGGGCTGAAGAAGGCTTAAAGGAACGTTTCTGACTCGAATTTGTGACTGGCGCATAGACACGGAGGGTCTCGCGCACTGAGAATACACATATAGCTGTCAGCATCGCGGAGAATCGCTGAAGAAATGATTCAGTCACGGACCGACACAGTCTAGATACTTGAGTTCATTCAGCTCGTCCATGGTCGGGTTATCGGTCGAGACGCCGAGGAGCTCGTCCCTCAAGCGCGTTTGCGCGGCGATGTTTTGTGTGAGCGCGAAGAGCGCCCATGTGAGCGCCGTGCTGGTGCAAGTTGAGTTGGTTTCAAACCGCCTCAAACGAAACCACACAATCACATACCTCGTCGTCTCATGTCGAAGTTAGTCAGTGACACTGAAATAATCATGATACCAAGAGTGAAGTGACGTCCGCGTACCTCATGCCCAGCAACCAGGAATGTTGGTACCTCTATTCAGTTAATGTGGGATGATGGTGGGGGCATGGGAAACGGAACTACTCACGCGCGAGGACATCCTCATCTGACAACTGCTGGCTCGCCGGAATGTCTTTCGCCGTATTGGCGCGGACAAGGAGACTGAGCAGGTCGCGCCCGCGCCCCGTCTCGAACGTGCCGTGCTCCGCGATCTCCCTTTTGCTCTCCGCCAAAAGCTTCATCCCAACACGGGCCATGGTTTCTTGAGCTTTGAAGGTGTTGCCTCGTGTCGTAGGCTGAAAATGCAATAAGTATCAGCAACGGATAGTTTTCCAATATATATATAATATATACGGACTATGCGCCGGAACACCGGGAATTGGAGCTGCAAGAAGCGAATGAGACTGAAGCCTGTCTCCGAGTTGACGAGGGATGCAAAAGCCTCCGCGAGCTCATCTGGAGTGTCATTGTCGTCCGTCCCCAGCGCGTTGATCCTGTAGTTAAATCCTGAAAAAAATCAGTGGCGATTTGCCGAGGCTTGATAGGATGCACCTGCGAGGCCAATTATGTCTAAGGTTGCCCTGCTCAGCCACGAGAGGATCTCCACGCGCGCGACACCACCGTTGCTTGCTGCCTGGGCGACCCAGATATCTCTGAGCTGTATGCAAGTGATCTTAGCTCCATGCAGGTGCGAAATGCTCCGCCGGGCCCGCATACCTGGATGGACGTGTCGACAAAAATACTGGTCAGTTCGCGAACTTGGGGCGCTCCAAATGCAGGATTCTGGGAGGTGTGGTCGGTAGCTTTCTAATGCACACTGATACGGCACCACCATAATTTTCCGCTGAGGAAACGGTTAGTCTCGCGTGCTCGAGTGAAGAATTGACCAACCTGGTGTTTATGCTCTTCTCCCTCGACAACCAGAATCCCGGGTCCAACAATGCGCCCGAGCCCAAACCGCGAAGCATCGGACTTCTGGTAAATGTCGGTGTGAGATAGAAAGTGCTGGATCGCTTTGGCGTCCGTTGTATATAGAGAGGACTGCCCCTGTGAACCCAAACCTGAATCGCGTTCCGATAAACAACTCCCCACCGTGACAACTCACAAAGAATCCATGGAATTTCATCGTTCTCCCGTATTCCTGTACCCAGCGTTCCTCGAGACCGCTGTTTTGCTGCAAACGGGCTCGTTAGAAGTGCTGCGGGACGGAAATGCCAAAAAGGACGCGCATCTTTGATGATATCGAGGATATTCCCGAAAAGCCAGTGCGTAGATTTTGGACCGGGTAGATTTCGATATGGCGATGTGAGTTCATCGTAGATCAGTTTCAAGACCTGGTAGAGCGCGTATGCCCCAACAGTCCCAACTAACGATGTACTGAGCTTCCCTATCATGAGGACTCAGGGAGGAAGAGACGACGGCGTTGCACAGCTTCATTGATCGCTCGTCGGATCACTGAGGCCGTGCGGCGAATATAGTATTAAAGAGGTCTTATATAGTGGTCTACGGCCATTTGATATCTGCAAGCGAAACCTTCTGAACTCCTGATCTCCTCACAATGTTCTCAGCAAAAATCAAAAAAAAAATCAAAAAAAAAAAAAAAAAGGAGCAAGCCGGGAGCATCGGAGCTGATGGTTACGACATCTTCCGAACTCGGTAATACGGTTTCAAAGATCCTTACAGAATTTCCCGAAAGACATTCTTTTCAATTCAGTCTGGTAGACCACTATCAACTAGTTTTGAAGACATGGCACAGACTCTTTTCCCTCTTTGTGGACTCGGCCTAGCTCGGTATAAGGTGCTCAAAGCAGCCTAACGCTCCGAGCGGATTGAACGCCGTTGTAAATGGAACTTACCAAGAATATACTGAACGTCCTTGAAGTTATCCGACGGGGATAAGATGAATTTCCAGAGATAGGACCCAGATTGCGGTTTATCGCATTCCTCCTCGTGCCCCAACAACTTGAACTTGACAGCGATGCTGCTAGGTTTATCCGGGCTTGGTGGCGGTATTTCTTGCAAGTGCCTCTTTATTCCAGCCAGTATATTCTAGAACCCGCCTGATTCACACTGCACCTGCTCATAATGAGATGCTACACCCAATTCTGGGAACACCATCTACGACCGCATCTGGGTGTCAGCGCCGACGTTCAAAGCACTCTAGATCTGCTCCGTGCTGACCGCAGCGAATGTCGGCAATCCGGGAGGGAAAACCCAAAGAACACTGCGATTCTCAGCACCGTGCCAGTATACTCTTAGTGCCGTATAACCCTGCCTCCATTAGAAACTTAGTAATAAATATCATGTAGGAGGACACTCAGATCTGACCGCACATGCCATGCAGCCGATTGCTGCCAACTCAAACACTAGTCCAGTAGCTCACGAAGAATAAAAAACGTCGGCCAAGTCCTGAATGAATTGGCGCTGCCGGCGTTAGGGTAGAAGATGACTAGTTTTACCGCGGTCCGCCCCGAGGTTGCCAATCTCCGGGCGATTCTTCCCCACTTCATATGATTCATTGGGATACAGAGGTACGAGATATCATAGAAAGGTTTCGTCCGCTGTGAGGTGGACAGGCAGGTTCGTGAGCACGGAAGGGCGTCTAATTTGGGTTACAGCTTACCGAGACGAGTGTTGGATTGGCGATATCCGCGGCTAGCTGGCGCGCAAAATAGGCAAGGTCGGTATCTGCGGCTCTTGAGCAGAGAGAGCGTGTGTCGATAATCGCGCGCTCGGAGTAACATTTCGTGCCTCTGTTTCTGCCTTGGCTGCGGTCGGACAGAGACGCAGTTGCGCTACTAGCCGCGTGGCATGGTCGTGGAACCATTGTACGGGGGAGCCTTCGAAACTATAGCCACCAAATGAAGTGCACACTCCACAGCTTATACAGTGAGGGCCCAAATGGCCCCAATGCCACCAAATGAAATACTCCTGAATATCGTCATTCAGGCCCGAGATGCATCATTGACTGTAAGAGGTGCCGTGTACTTCTGCACGACAATTTCTTTTGCTTTCGCAACGCATCTTTGATGGAACCGATAGAGAGAGTGCCCGTCATCCCATGTGAGGAGCTTCATCTCTGGGAATGCGGGGAAGTCATGCGACAGGGGATTTTTCAGAAGCGAGAGGGCGACCTTGCGAGCAAGCTCATGAAAACCACAGAGCCGCGCGATGGCGAATAATCGGTGGGGTTGCGCATCGATAATGGCGGGGTTGGACAACAAATCGGACATCAGTTCCTTCATTATTCTTCGCACGCGCAAAAACTGATATTTTTGGGCAGCCTCATTAACGGCAAGGAAAGTGTCGAGATCCGCTGATGCAAGCGTGTAGTGCTGAAGCGTTTGTGGAGGGTAGGCGAGACAAAGGAGCCTGTGGAGGGCCACCTGAGACTCAGGCATGACGAGCACAGGCTTTCCATCGCGTCGCAAGTCACTAGGATCCCCATCGCCTCCTGGAATCGCGAACATGCCCTCGAAGCAGTCGGACGCAAATTTCAGTATGTCACGGTGCACATGGAAATCGAAGCCATCGCAGGACCGGAGAATGAAGTCGGGAGGATGGTCATCATTCTCTGGGTCAGCGACTCCGGAGAACGGTGCTAGGGCGTCCTGAATGGGTAGACTCGACATCGTAGTGGTGGCGTAAGATGAGGTCACGTTTCCATTTACTCATAGATGTGTGGCGGTGCAACAGCGCTTGAAGTTGTTGGGCGCTTAAGCAAAGTACATGGAAAAACCTCCCAGTTGGTTTCAAATAAAAGTCGTAAACATCGAGCCGAAAATATTCATGGATGGTTTATAATGTACCTACTAAATGACTGCGATTACAGTATTGTTTTGTTGAAAGCACGTCGATGGAAGAGGTAAGTACCACCAAAAAAAATCTTTCAATTTGGGCACTTGATCAAATGAGAGAAGACCACCCTCAGAAGGCGCTCGCTGACCAGGCGGCGGAAGCTTGAGTTCAAACCGCAGAAGATATCCGCAGACAATTTATAATTAATTAAACCAAGAAAAAAAGGATTATATTCGCGACATTTAACACGAATCAACTACTCGACGTAGAAGGTTTAAAATGGGCAACTAAATTCAGAATCTCGACATGATCATTTCCACCGGCAACATCTTCTCGCTGCGCGTTCAGGCAGTGATGGGGAGGCAGTTGATGGCAATGAGACCACCTGGGATAAATTCACAGTTAATATTCTGTGTGAAACAGATGAATGTTAATGTTTCACGCACCCCACTCAGCCTCAGGAGCGTCGCAAGTGACGGTGGTGGACCCGCTACATGAGGAAGGTGAGATTAGAGATTGATATACGAATGGATGGATCGCTTACCAGTTGTCCCCGACGACGGTGATGGCTGAGCAGCTCAATCCAACGGGCACGTCGAGGCCAGTGAGGTCAATGCCGAGAGGGGCGGCAACCAAGGCGGCAGCGGTGCTGGAGGAGGAGACTACACTGGTGCAGCACATGGGGACGGTGGGGGGGGTGACCGGGGGAGTGCCGGTCGGGATGGCGGCAGCAAGGGTCTAAAGCGAAGATTAGTATTCAAACATGATATCGCGTTGATGTTGGTGCGTACAATGAGCACCGAAGTGACAACGATAGAGAGCTTGGAGAACATATTGCTTGAGAGAGAGCTTGAACTACAGTGGGATGTGTTCGAGTGAAGATTGAGACAGAACGGCGCTCTCTTTATAGGGTTTGTGTTCAGAGATTCCCGCGATTGAACAGGCCTTTATTTTCATGGTTGACCCAGGAACGAGGAGGCAGAAGGTGGAGAGGTGGAGCTGTTTGGCAAGATAAGGCTCAGCAGCACAAGTAGGACTGCGTTTTGCCGTCGGATTTGTCGCGCGGCAGAAGTACGCGAGGGAAGTTGTGGAGCAATTCAGATAGTCAACATGATCTCTGTTATCGTCAGATCTCACGTTCGGGCAGTGAGAATGAGAACAGGAGAAACGTGCTTCTGTCTGTCCAATGTTGAAAGGCTTCGCGATCATACTCCTTTGTTTAATGCGCGATTCAGGTTCATGACCAACATGAGTGTTAGATGTTTCACTAGAAAGGGCATTCCAGAGGTGAGAGTGTTGAAACCCCATGATGGTGTTCCGACGGGAGAAGAGCGCGGCCGAACACATCCAAAACGGATGTTCCCATATCGACGTCATTGACAGAACGATTTGACTTCCGACGTTCTGGAATCTCTCAATCTGTGCTTGAAGGCTCTAATCAAATCCATTTCGGAGGAAGAGCTCAGTTGGGGAACAATCCAGGGAAAGAAAGTCCTTGTTCAGTTTGCGACGTCATTGTATGCTCAGCGTGCGATAACGAGCACTCCACAGGACTGTCAGAGTTGATGTACAAGACGTGATGTATCAGCTTGGTTGCGGGGAAAATGCGGCCACCGCGGTGAAGTGCCGGTCCCGAGGGCTCGACTTCATATTCATATCGGCATTTGAGTTCATGGGACGAGGAGGAGAAGTCACAGATCTCTGGATCTAGCACATGGACCTGAAACCACCCATTTGGCGCAGAGGTCTGAATGAAATATTACCGCCTGTGGCCTGTGGACGCAAGAATATCAACCACGCACTGACATGTGACTGCAACCCTAGTAATCAATCGCGGAGTTCAGATCTATTCATGGCACTTAAGCTGTGAACCGCTTGTGCACCGCGTGCCTGGCAAAGACAAAAGCCGTACCAGACATTTCTCCGGACCAATGGGGCAGAGCCGGAGTTTAGGACCACCAGCGTTGACTACGAGCCGCAGGAAGTAGCGGAGCCTGCGCAGTATGGGTTTACAGTGGAATTCGTACGATAATACATATGTTATCCGCCGGGAAACCCCTTTAGACCTCTCAGAAAAGATAAGCTATAGAATAGCCAACAGGACGTTTTGACTGTTCGGAAGTCGTCCGTTCCGGTCTGGTCACGGACGCAATATCGCATTCGATTCTCCCTTGATGAAGTTTAAGATGCGCCCCGAGAATAGATTTGTCCCGGTATAGAAAGGCACAGGTACAGGTGTAGTAGATTCTAAGGGCCGCAGCAATTTAGACGAAATCAACTGACAGCTACTCAGTATACGAAGGGCAGCCAAGTCCAGCCACTACTAGACCAGTTTTACCACTTGTACTAGGAGATAGACTCGTAACTAGTCTGCATACGGCGTTCTGCTTGTTGCCTACGAACTAGGAGATACCAAGGGTCTGTGAGCACACACCATAGAATGAGAACAGAGATATTTGGATGTCAAGGGGAAATTGCTACACGATTTAGTAGGTAGCGGTTGAACTGATCAGAAGACTGAAAGGAAGTGAATGGATTTTGGCGGCTAGATTACAGGCTACACAAAAGGCGACATCTGCAAGCAAATATTACTATCTCCATTGTCTGGCATTCCCTTGAAGAGCGGTCAGAAAGAGAACTCAACTCTGAAGTTACATAAATGATGGAAGCTTAGAGCGCACTTCTTCTAGTGTGGTTCGTCGTTCTGTATATCCTGGACGATGGGAACCCCGTGCCGGAGAAAATCAATGTGGAGAAGGGATTAAGAGCTCCGAAACCATGTCGTCAAACGTCATGCCCTCGAGCTCCTCGACCTTTTTTTTTTTTCGGGGGGGGGGCAGTTGCCATTTACAGTAAGTGCCAATAGGGTCAGTCAGAGTAAGTCGTTTTGACGTTTCTGGGGTCGTTTCTAGGGTCGCTTCTAAAGTCGTTTCTGGAGTCGTTTCTCGAAATTGTTGGCATCATAAACGTGGGGGGAAACGACTTCGGATTCATTTTGGTGTAGAAAATGACTTGCAGAAACTCCTCCTCCAAAGGCGTTTCTGAGGCGTTTCTCGGTTTTCCCACGCTTTAATTATTTTTCATAATTCGAGAAACGACTCCAGAAACGACGCATTAAAAGTTACTCTGACTGACCCTAATTCCTTCCTTCTTGCTTACTTCCAACTTACTCCCTGCTGGGGGTCTGCACTGATTCGTTCGAGTCATAAAATAAAAGCCTAAAATCAGGGCGGAATGAATTTGGAACCAATTTGGAACGTGCTTGCGAACGTGAAGACGGAATTACCAGGACCGGGCGGACCCGAATTGTGGCAGTGTTCTCGCTTCTTCTCTTCGCTTTCTTTCTTTTCTCTTGCCAGTCCATTTCCCCCCGTTTTCTCGTGCTTCCGGTGTGCGCCCGGCCATCAGTAGCTTGGTGGCCTTCCGTGAACTCTCCTTCCACTTCCAATCACCCCGGCTTCATTCAATCCTCGATCGATGGCGGCAGCTTTGCAAAAGCGGCGGGCACAAAAGCTTCTCCATGAGCGACTTCGTTTGTACGAGAAGCGCTTTGAATCGAAACGACCGAACAAGCACACAGACAATGTAGCATGGAACAATCACTTCGAGCGCGGCATTACCCTGAAATACACCTCGTTTTATGAAATGATACCATTGCGCGTCAAAGAACTTTTCCTCTTCAAGCATCCTCACATAGAGCACGAATATCGAACCACTGAGACCACCTCCGATATCATCAAAGCTCATTGTTATCGAGCCCTTCTTCTGCGCAACTTTTGTATCGTGGAGACGCTGATGGGGGTGCTCGACACATACGTACATCCTTCCAGTGGCCAATCAACTAGTTCGCTGACATGGAGTAGCACGATGTCCCAACGGCTCCGCCAATACCAGCAAACACTGCGTGGCCTGTCCGCCATGGAGAAAAAGCAGAGGCTCGTGCAACGGCCCGTCGAAACGCTCCCAAGGGTAGAAAGGTTAAGGTGACCAGTCGCAGTGGAAAGAGCATGGGGCCATCGTGTACAACGCGTGTCGAACGTGTTTTGTCAAGAGTGAGCGGAGCGACCTCAAACGATGTGGTCGATGTCAGAACGTTTGGTATTGTTCTCCGTGCGTTACAGGATTTCCTCCACCCGGGCGCTAATATCGCGTCCAGCGCGTGCGAGAAGAAAGATGGGCCAACCCACAAGAAGGCTTGCGGCAAGATGGACTTCGATCCCGAGAGTACCGCGCCCGAGCCGGTCGCCCCCGACCAGTTCATCGGATGTCCTCGAGCAGACCCCACTTTCATTCGCACGTCGGCGCTCTGGCGGCAGATTTGGTACCTTAACAAATCGGACTTCGGACTATCATGTACGTCAACTTTCATCCTCCGACCGCCGTAGCCGATATACACCGCAGTTCGACGCACAGCCCGGGCACACCGATTCTATCGTAGTGGGATATCCTCCAGGCGGTAAGCCGTCAAACAAAACATGTGACGGCATCTGTCTCAAGCGCGACTGGCCTTCCTCGTCGCGCGCCGTAGGGCGATGGCATCGGGCTCTCTCCCAGCGATCTACAAGATGCTAGGGATTCTGGAGCTCGAGGAGGACATCGGAGTACGAAACTTCACGAAAGCACGTTACCGCCGCCAGTTCGAAAAGGAATATCGAATTAAGATGACGCCGGAAGGCGGACGGACGGCGGGGGCGTTTGTATCTCCTACGACTCAAGAGCTGGAGGAGGAGGAGCGATTTTTGCGCGAGCGCTGGGACCGCGTCGAGAACCACCCACAGAGACCACCCCTCCCGCGTACACTCTAGCCGACGGCACAGATCTGACGACTTGTGTTGCGCTGAATGCCCGGGTTCAGCGATACCCATCATCTCTTGGAACATTCACAGCGATCTTGCGAAATTCGCTTTCGACTTCTTGATATCCCAGACCGCGAAATCAATTTCTTGGGAAGGGGATGAACAAATTGTGGTCGGTTTTTGGAACGAATATTGACTTGCAATTGGGGAGGCCTCGCTGGGACGCGTTGATCTTGCAAGGCCTATTATCTTGCGAACGACAGCGGTGGAGTTCCATAATTGCTGGTCGACACATTCCACTCAGCTATCGTAAATACAACTGCTTCGAAATTCGGGCGAACTGAACTATTGTCTGATTCTCAGAATTCACAGCCAGTAGCCATTATTCTTGTTCACATTTGCTCGCATCTGCCATTATAAACCACTCGCAACTCGCCCACTACGAGTTTCTATTGCTGGGAATTGCTCGGGTGCAAGGTTTACACTCGCCGCCTGATCTACAGTGTGTGAGAGTGAGATACACTCTACATGCATTTTACGCGATCAGCTTTTCACCGCTCGCGCGCGGGAGATCGATATTTATTCAGAATCATGAGCGTATTTTCGTCGGCCGTGCATATTTCGACCCAGTCAATTTGTCGCAGTTTCATGTGCAGTCTTACAGATAAGATAAGGCTGTTTGTTCGTGCTTTGCAGAACCAAATTGTGGCTGTGTTTGCTTCTCCAAGACTCCACCTTGTACCTTATCCTCACCCCAGACGAGTAGATCTTATCGGTCAATCTGATTCCTATAATACGATTCCTTGGAATGGACCATATTCGTACCCAAACAAAAAGAAACGCCTCCAGGGCATAATTTTAAAGTTAAAGTTAAAACCCTCAGTTCCAAATCCTCAACCCACTTTTGACCTTTAGACATCCACCATCGGCACTGGGCATCCGGGAAGGTAGTCTGGGCAGCCTCCAGACCACTCATGCGAAAGGGCTGCTTTCGCAGATGCTACAAATCTGTTAGCTCATTTGACAGTGCACGTACGGAGAACAGACCTGCGTTCCGCGACCATACATTCCCAGTGATACTCGTGACAGCCTGATTGCAAGCTTTCGCAACATCAGCCCTTCCCGAGTTACTAACGCGCTTCAAAATTTCGATGCCTCCAGCATTCACGATTTCCTTCCGGATCGATGTGCCTCCGACATCTCCTAACAGTGCAATCGCGTTGGCAAGCTCGATATGAACTTGTGGATACGGCTCATCGGCTGCGGTCCTCAAGGCTGCAAGGAGCGAATCCACCACTCCCGCGTCAACAAGGGCTTTTCGGGTCCCTCCTCCCCACTCGGCGCACGAAAAGCGCTGAATCGCAAATGCAAAGGCGCCAAGTGGCTCGACCTCCTCTGAGGGCAGTATACTCGGCAGACGCGCAAGTCCGCGCGCAACGCCCGCGTCCAGCAACACCTTCGCGATGTCACTACTGTTTGGGCGCATCAGGCATCCGACTCCACGCGCGCTCCAAAGCAGCAGATGCGGGTCCTCCGCCGTGATCAGGCAATGCGCTAGCAATTCAGCGCAGCCCCCGTTCGCCAGTGCCTTTGCGATCTTGATCGAACGCGACATACGTGCCACGGCGTATATCGCCGCGCTGTGGTCCTCTGGGCTGGCATTGACCGACTGAGAGCAGCGGCGCATATGCTCGCATAAGGTTGGGATGAGTCCCATGTCGGCCAGCGTATCTGCGATGCCGTCGGTTTGGATCAATGACCCGAGACACCATGCAGCGGCGCGCGCCGTCCGCCAGTTCCCCGCTCTGAGCCCTTTGCTGACCAGCAGCCTGGCGATATTCTGCTTCAAGAGGCCATTTATGATCTCCATATTTCGACACATGCGAGAAAGGCACCACACCGCGAGTGCAGCGATGTTTTCCGACTGCGCGGCGTTCACAATCTCAATCAATGTCGTGGTGGTGCCAGTGCGGTATATCATGTTCGCTGTGATTGGGTCATGTCTAACGTAACGCATTTCAGCATGGGGCTTCAGTCCCGACGGCGCACGTACGTGAGAATGCCCAGCGCAATCAGCACCGTCTCCAGTCCGTGACCGGTAGCGGCCCGCGTCTTCAGGAGCAGAATCAGTGGGGGTACCGTGCCAGCCGTGACCAGCCTCTGGGCGTCTTTGTGAGATTTGACGCCTAACCTTTGGATCTTTATAAGGAGCGGATCGACCACATCCTGCTTTCGTCCCTCCTTCACCTCACTTAGCAGCGCACCAGCTAACAGCTTGGCGTTTGGGGCTATGGACAAATATTGATTCAAAGCAGGGCGGTTATATCGAAGGCACACATACCGGTAGCAGTGCTGGCCGTGCTTGGCTTGCTGCAGACAGACTCTGCAGAGGCATTGGGAGAAGTCACGGCGGTACTTGCGGTATACTCTGATGGCTCCGTCCCGGGGCTTAGCGCCCTGTGCTTCTCGTACGCGGAGTATCCTCCGGGTAGAGGAGAAGGAGTAGCTGGTAGGCTCCGAGGACCTTCAATTAGTGCAGCTTCTTCACCGATTTCCTGGAGCCCGTTTGGCCAGTGGGAGGAACCACCGGACGCTGAAGTCCAGGCAGAAATAGCAGATCGGGAGGAACCGTCTGGTGTAACTGAACATTGGAACATGCTTTAGGTTAGCGAAGAACTCACCAGAAGACGAGGTCATGATAGATGGAGAAGGTGCCGGCCGTTTCCGATCTGGTGACTGTGGCATACTTGATGACCTGTTGAACATCGGGGGCGGGCTCCTGCCTTCTTCTTCCACACCGTCGTGATAGCTCGCTAATACGCTAGCTGCACTACTTCCCCCGTATGCATATTGCGGACGTGGAGGATGCGAGAATTCGGGCGGGGTTCTGTTTGGGGGTGCAAGACTAGTATTGGAGACCCGGAATTGCGATACCGTCGGAGGCGCAGAACCAGGATGGGGGTTAGAGAAGACCTCGTAGGCAGGCGGGATGCTAACGTGGGACATCATCGAAACCGCTCGGGAGGTATTTGAAAGCAGCGACTCGCGATTATCTGTCGCTTCTGGGACCACCAAAGGTTTATCAGTACGGTTCAAACGCGCTGGAAATGACGGAACCTTCTGGACGGGATACAGTCTTGCTGCGAAATTCTGCTGAAATTCGTATGTTATTTTGAAGGAGCTGGACTAGGTTGTCGAATGTCGGCCGCTGACGGGAGTCACGTTGCCAACAGCGCTCCATTATGCCCCAAATGTGGTCCGTTAAACCGAAATCCTCATCAGGGCGGTCCGGGCGACTATCTTGTCGTACTACCAGCCGGAAAATTTGCTTCTCGGTGAGGACGCCCTGAATCATGTTTAGAAGACTGAAGAGGATATTATTAAAAAACCGAACTACCCATGGAGCTTTGGACGTAAATATCTAACACTTGGTTTGAGAAGAAACGGGACGGATTTACCGGCCAAGACGTACCTCAAGCGCACTCATGGCCCAAGCAAACACGTCCGAAGGGCGTGAAACCGTCTGAAAATTGGTTGACTTTTAGATGGTGAATGAGTAGAAGATCATACCCCTTTCCACGCCTCCGGGCTGAAGTATCTGTGACCGTTGCTTCCACTCGTCTGCACCTCAATCATCCCATAATCCGAGATGCACGCCTTTCCGTCAACCCTAATCAAGATATTTGTTGGTTTTAAGCTGCCATGCACAACTCCGCGCTGGGGAGAATAATTCAGCAAAAATCAAGAAGTAGGCTTAATATCAACATACTCCGTGTAGATATTGCATTCCAAAGGCGACATCATAAACCTGGATCGCGGTCAAATGTATACGCTCCCGCTGGAATTGGGTCACCAACAATTTTCGCCCTGTCTGTCTCTGCATGTTGCTCGATGAAGCTGGTCACATTGCCATCCGGTTGGAATTGAGTGACCACATAGAGGGGATCTGCGTCGAGGGACGACACGCCGAACGTCTGAAGGACATTGACATGTCGCAGGCTCGTCCAAAGCTCCCCCGGGCGTGCAGTGCCTATGAGGGGCGGGTTCATCCTTTGCGAGTCAAATTGTAAGGCATTACTGACACTCGGCTCTGCCTGCTTGGACAGGACTTTCACGATGACAAGACTATTTTTCCATCGGCCTTGTGCAATCTGTCGGCCACCGATTGGGGTGTCATCTTCAAGGTGGAGCTCGTCTGGTCGGATGATCCAGGCCGAGGCCGGGAGTGGGATTTCGGAGCCAGACATTAAGTGCGAAGGCTATCAATTGTGCATGGAAGGAGGAAGTAAGAAGAGGCCGCAAAGGATGGCCGCGAAATCTGCGCTAGTTCCGATAGGAGCGCGCGCCTGCAATCTGCGGTAATTTTGGGTCTGGGCGGTGCCGCATTTGAAACATAAATCGCAGGCGGCTGAGAGCAACCGATGCAGTGTAGGCAGAGGTTGTGGCGGTCTGCGATAATCATACGGCATACTGATGACAATCACCAACAACCGGCGAAAAGGCGCACCAAGATGGTTACATTGAGGCGCCTGACTATCTATGTACTTGGTTTCGGCACAGATCCCGGGAGCAACTTGGTCATAGCGATCGAATACCCAGAATGGACATCCCCGCAATGATTAGAATTTCTCTCAGCTTTTGGGGCTGGTTAACGTTGCCGCTCCCATCCCTTGCTTTTCACCATGTCCTCCAATGCTCGAAGTCCAGGCTTGGACCACTCACTTCATTCCACAAAGCCGTATATGATATATCAACAAAAGGATTCCAACCTCGAGGTTGCTCCCACGCCTGATCGCGGCTCAATCTACCGTTCCATCAGCTGGATTCTCGGGTTCAAAGAGAAATACAGCCTTTTGAACTGTAAGCCAAGGTCCAAGCTTGGTATGATCCACCGCATTGAACCATCTCCGAGGTTTTGTTTGGGGTGGGGCACTGGTAGGCTTTTGCCTTGCGAGGAGTATCGCCATGAATCCGGGACGAACGCAAAGTATGCTCCCCCCGGTATTATATTTCAGCTTCCTCTCTGGAGCTCTCATTTTATCAGACTCTTAGGTGAATGGTTTTGGTTGAGCCAGCCCACATACAAAGTCAATCTGTTCATTCATATCTACCTTTCAACGAGTAGGGTTTCCAGTTTATGCAGGTTCTCCTCCGCCTGCTAATGATGAATCCTATAGTTGGTGGCATCGCTGCCGTACTCCAGTTTATACCAGCCATCCGCAGGGTGAGCTTAATTCATGGCAGACTTGATGTTTCCGACTCCCTTTTTTAGAGGAAAATCATTCTCCATCGCTTAAATGGTACGCAATTAGACAAACGTTGAAATCTTGAGTTCGCGCTTGAACGTGTCATTCAGGCTACGGCGTGTTAGCGTGCCTTGTCGTGGGGAACGTCTCTGGCGCAATCGTTGGAAGGCGATCCTTTGGGGGTGAACTGAATGTTCAATCGGGATACTACGCTATGGGCGTCATGGTGGTCGTCTCTGCCATCATGGGGATCTATTATGTGAAGAAGGACACCCGTCGCCACCGGAAATGGATGCTAAGTGAGTCCCTTCACAGTGAAATCATTCTTGCCGTATTTATTAATGTTCGCAACGATTCTAGGGATGGTAGTGTATTTCTCAGCCACTATCTCGGCCCGCTTGATCATGTTATCGGCGGCCAGCATAATCACGATAATTGGCACCTATTACTCTGTGGGTTATAGTTAAATCAGCCGGCCAATACGTCACATAATCAGTTCCATTCAATTCAGGTCTGGAGGTGCGACGAAGTACTGAATTTGTTGGGCAAATTGGAGACTGTGCAGAGCTCATATCCGCAGTGTGTCGCAACGGGAGACGATTTTGCACGCGCATGGGTCGCGGTTCATTCGAGCACGGACGACGGTCTGCTCCATTACGCATCTGCTCTTAGGGCTGTCCATGGCATGTTACTCGACTGCCTCTCATTACAGTGAGACCTCAGCTTCCGCAGGGATGGCCATTTGGATTGCAATACTTATCCACGTCGTCGTTGTTGAGTTTTATGTTCGTGCTGTTGTGGTTCATCCTTCCGTCACTGATCATGAGTGCTCCCAGATTCACAAGACAGAAGCTACCAATCAAGTGCGACTCGATTACGCTCTTGAGCCCCTGAACACTGCTGAAGAGTCGTCAACATCTTACTGATACTTGAAATCTACCGGAGTGTCGCTAGGTACATTGGCCAGTGGATGAACAGGCCAGGAATCATAACCACAGTGCTTCTACAATAATGGACTGCCGTAGAAATATCTTTCCTGTGACATAGTGGCCTATTGTGCCGAAAAATCAGGGTTTGCAGATGAAGAAATCCTCCGTCATTAACCAGTGGAATCAACTCCATCCATCCACCAACCGCACTGCCTAGTAGCTTATTGGTTTGGAGCGACAGGCTGTGCTAGCTTCTCCCACACTGTTGGCGCCGAATAGAGGGTCTTAGATGCTAACACCGCCCAGTCTCCCACACCACGCTTAAAATTAGGGATCTATTTAAAAGTAATTTGTAGCGAATCTAATTTCTGTTAGAGTCTCCTGCCGGGGACAATGATGCAGGTACGAGCACCCAATTGTTGTACGACTGTCTATAAAGGTCGGGCTGGGGATGTCTATATAAAGTTCATTCGGCTGTCGGACAATCATGAGTATACCAGCGATGGGGACGATCAACCGTTAGCTATTGGGTTTTGTTCCTGGCTTCTCCCGCATTTGCATCCGCACCCGGGTGGCTCCACCATGACGGTGATAGCATCCGATGGAGGATATTGTCCAAGTACGCTCGTCAAAATTTGCTGGGAGAGGACCTGTTATTCATGGGTGGGACCCTGAAGAAACAATCAAGAAACAACTTTACAGAGAACGTATTAGGCCGAATTCAGGAAAATTCCGCCTTTCTCACATAAGAACAAAAAATCAATGGCCGGGTAATCATTTTCTGTGGAGTCCTCACTGTAACCCTTCAACTCGATTTTTCAACCCGGAGAATATCGCATCAGGATGGACACGTGTCAAGATTGATCCACATGCAATATGACATCGAATCATGGCCAGGTTGCCTTACTTTCAAATGAATTTTTTAGTGTGGCGTGAAATAGGCTTGTGAAATCTACATCTGCAAATTAACCTGGTAAATTAGCAGCTAATTTACCCAAGATTTCTCGAGGCCAAAAAACACATGTACAATACGGTCTATTTGACCGTAGTTGACCCTCGGTTTTGGGAGTGAACCCAAGGTTTGGGGCATGATTCAACACTTATTGCTAGTATCTTATTGATCTTTCAGCAGATTTCTGGCCAGAATCACCCGATGTCGGGTCTTCCGGCCGTCTTACCGAGCTGTTTCGTGTGAAAATGGCCATATTTCAGGAGATTTCAGCTGATTTGGGTGAAATGTGGGCCAAAATTTGTAGGAATCGAGTATTTCGACCATTTAAGGTTTACAAAGGCAAAATTTAGGTCCTGGCGGCTTCAGAGGCTTCCCAGATCTTTGGTAAATTTCGGGTAAATTAGCGCAGTAAAATAGGTCAAACAGCCCTTCCAGGAGCCCTAGGTAATTTCCTCTGTCAATTAGACCCCGGAGCTATTTCAAGCCACACTAGAATTTTCTCTCTCCTGCGGATTTATGGTCCAATGCTTCATCGCTTGTTGAATGGATTGAGCTACTCTACTGGGTCGCCCATCGAATAATTGATTATTCCCTCTACAGAAGATCCTAGGCTGTCCCAACGCTGTCCGGATCCGAGACTGTTCACTACTACTAGGGCCACAAATTGACTGTCTCTTTACAAAGATTTATCTTAGGTTCTGCAATTGTTGCTGATTGGGCAGAAATCCTATGGTGACGAGGGCTCGGTGTCATTTTCTTCGGTTGGTCCTGCATAACGTTTCTGTGTTTGTACATCTCGAACCCTTCTGCCAAGAGTTAATGACGTTGAAGGCCGGAACCGAAACGTACCATCAGCGCTGTTCCTCCGACGACAGATTTCTGATGCAGGTGTCCGACAGGGAGGATCTACCAGATTGAGCGATTCTTACTCGCGCTCTGTCCCACTGGTGACTAGAGCGTATTAGCTAATCCCCGCTCAATTTTCATCCAACCAACCTGGTTAGTGGATCATCCTCAGAGCACAGCATATAGTCTCACTGGTGAGTTCAGGTGCCGAGTGCGAGGCTGCATCCGACCTGAGAGCGCTGGTACGACGACGCCCAAGTTCGACACGCTCCACAGCCAAGCGGCCCCCGCAGTATTGACGTGGGAGTGCATGAGATGTTTGAAACTCAATGCAGGCTTGCCAGAGACGGCCGAAGACTTGCATATTTGGCATTCGCTCAAAGCATCACGTCTAAAGGCTCCACTGCTCCACAACTTTCATTCGTCGTTCCTGGTCCCGAATTTCACGAACCACTGCAACCGCGTGAATGTGTCGGTGTGTACCAGATAAAAGGCGGCGCATCCTCGCTCTCTCGCTCTTCACCCAAGCACACTCCCCTGTAGTTCAAGCTCTCTAGACAAACATGGTTTCCAAGCTCTCTGTTCTCGTCGCCTCTGTGCTCATCGTATGGCGCTCAGAAGTTATCCAAAAGTCATGCTTTGCTAATTCACGTTTTTATTGTAGACCCTTGCTGCCGCCATCCCGACGACCATCCCCGTTACCCCACCCACTTCCGACCAGTGCTGCGGCAGCGTCGTCGACTCAAGCAGCACCGCGGCCGGCAAAGTCCTCGGCCTGCTTGGCATCGACCTCGGCGACATCACCGTCCCGTCGGACTTAGCTGCTCGCCCATCACCGTTCTCGGAAACAACTGGTCCGTATTAATTCAGTTTTCATTTTTACTGCCCGCACTGACACGGTGAATGTAGCGGAGGCGTCACGACCCGCTGCGACGCGCCAGAAATCGAGTGGGGTAAGTCATTCGTCTAACCGAGATGATGGCATGCTCACAGCCCCACCCAGGTGGCCTCATTGCAATCAACTGCATCCCCATTACCCTCTGAGATCCTGGACCTGTTCGAAGCGCGAATTGGAAGATTTATTTGTCGGGGATGAAGGCTCATAGTTATCGTCTGTATGCTTCCGTAGATGGAATCCTATGTCACATCGAAGCACGCGAGGAGAGACGGAAAATTTGGCAAAACGCAGAATATGTTGCTTATCGATTTGAGAAGCAGATAGATCTGTACGCAAGCAAGCTTGGGCACAAATTGAACTATGCATCCGGGGTCCTGTGTCCGTCAACGGGAGGAACTTGATTTTATTGCTATTTTTTACGTTGGCATTGACTAGGAGCTACAGTGCTTCACAATTGAGATTTGGCTGCTTCAATGGCAGTGCGGGGAAGAATGGGGGACACGGAGGACGACTAGGGACACCATGCCAAGCCGGAAGAATAGCAATTTGCAATTCGTCATTCGAGATATAGTAAATGAACAATAGATGGGACACGTTCATCAGCAAACCCTGATCCCACTCCAGAGTACTACATAGGGCCGTGTAGTGGCTGTAGTGGCTGTAGTGTCTGTAGTGCGGGTCCGGGGTCATGGAGTGCTCTGTAGTGCGAGGGGTCCTCTCTGTAGTGCGAGGGGTCCTCTCTGTAGTGCTCTGTAGTGCTATGTAGTGCACGGGGCCCTCTCTGTAGTGCTACAGAGCGGCCGTACATAGTGTGCTGTAGGATGTAACGTTCAGTTAATTACGAAATAAACCTCATATATTGCATAAAATCACACGGAGATCATCACACAGAACGTATGGAGACCAAGAAATATAATAAAATATACAAATTACATCGCAGCAGTGTGTGGTATATGTCCGTCCCCCAATTAGTCGAGCACCACATTCAGAACTTTCTTCGAAACCTTCTTTCTTCCGTGGCTGGCGCACAGCGTACGCTGCAGTGTGCCACGCGCGCCACCGTCCCACCGTTTTAGGGCGGTGATGCTCGTCGGCAAAGACATTGTCAATGCCCTCGAGGCAGCCGTCATAGAACTCTCTGTATTGGTCACACGTGAGTTTGACATCGACGCGGTAGCCCAACCCCTTCTCCTTTTCATCAAAAACATTTTTTAGCTAAGGCGTAGGTGTAATCAGTGTCAAGGTGAAATCTTCCACTGCAGCTTACGAGAGTACAGGCCGCTGCGACCAAGTGCTTCCCGTACGGCTTGAATTTATCAGCGAAAAGCATACCGACACAGTGTTTGCGGGAGTTCGGAGAGTTGAAGAGGAGGTTCTCGATGGCGATCCCTATCGCTTTATGGCTAAAATTATTCGTGCGGCCCTGAGGAGGTGTAAGCGACTGAACAATAGAAATGCAAAACCATACTTCATCGTCTTTGCCGTCCGTCAGGAATGCGGCTCCGTCTATTAAGTCGGCGATCTTGGTAGCAACCGCTTGTTGGTATTCAGCTTGTCCTAATCCTTGGTTTGCAAACTCATCCAGGTTTGGCTCAAGTGAGTATAGGTCAACAGCTGCTCTAGTCAAGTCTTTGAGGCGCCGCGATAGTGGGCCACCTCCTCCCAAAGCTGGATATGTTTGTAAGCGTGCAAGCGACAAGAAGGTATGACTGACTAGCTGGATCATCGCCTCATAGTGGTTTTTATAGTACTCTGAACGTTTGAATCAGCCAATTCTTCATCCACAAGAATTAAAAGAACCCACCCGGCTCGAGGAAGGTCGATGGGCTTTGCTCTGCCAAGGATATATCGACCTTGTGCATAGCGTGGCCGAATATCTGGACCAGCTCAGGTTTGAGTTCCTCACGCGAGGGCAAAAATTGCTCCGTGAGGAGATGGAGATGGATGAGCGGTTTGGCTTCCGCAAATACGAGGCGCCAGTTGGGGGGAAAGAACCCCACTTGGGTGGGGAGGGGCTCAGCCCGAGCAGTGCGGGGCTTGCGCACCTTCTGCTGCTCTTCCTCATCATCACCATCGTTACCGTCGCTGTTATCGTTACCGTTGCGGTCGTCGCCGTCGCTGTCGACATCTCCCTCACGCTGATTCTGCCCGTCTTCCTCGTGCCGACTCTGTTGTTGCCGGTTGCGGCAGCGTTCGAGCGCCACGGGGTTGGGCGCCTTGTTCGGACGGTTCTTATTATGGTGGGCGCCAAGTACAGATATACCTACGCCTGGATCAGGCAGGGTCTGATATACGATTAAAAAACGGACCTTTCTTATTGCCACGGCGGTCGCGAACTGCGCACACATGAGTAAGACAGAAGATGGCATGGAAAAGGACTTGCCAGGGTCCCCATCTTGGTCCTCTTGCGCGTCGTCTACTGCGCATTTATTAGCTCTGATACCCAGGCCTGTAATAACTATACCTTCTCCAGCACTATCCGCCTCTTCGAGGGCTTTGCCACGGCGGCGGTCCTTACTTTGCGTACCTGCTACGGGTATTTAGACATACGTACATTGCGCCATGCGTGCACTCACCGGTTACTGGGTCCATGTCGTCAGAATATGTCCCCTCATCATCATCGCGCTCGTTCTCTGAACCATCGCCGTTGACAGGTTCTTGCTCTGCGGGATCGAAATCTGAATCCATGCGATCCGAACCCCCCCCGCTGTCGAAGCCGCCGTGGAGGTCACCACTATTGTATCCGGCATCGTAGAAGTCACCAGCACCGACGTGGTCAAGATTCATGGACTGGTCATCGTAGTCAATAATTATTGATTCCGAGTCTTCGATGTCATTGCTGCCCCGACGGACGAGGTCATCCGTCGGGGTAACGGTGTTCGAACCTGGAATGCGTGAGCAGGGGTAATGTCAGTGGCAGACAGGCTTACTTCTGGCAGCTTTTGCCGTTTTTGTCTGGAAAAGAATGGTGAATCGACATCCAGGGAGAAATATATAATCACATACTTGTGTCTCACCGCCGAAGCCTTGACTGGCCCGATGGGCATCCGCTGAGAAGGCGAGTTTCCCGGACTCTGCAATACATGAACATGTGTGATGCCGCTGGCACAAGACTTACGATAGACGTTGCCACCACTGCCACCACTGGTGTTGGGACCCCAATGGACGTGATCATCCGTCGGAGTCCTGCCCCCTTCGTTCTAAAAGAAATAAATAAAAAGATGAGTGGAGATCCAGAAGAGGGTATGATAACCTACGTCAGCGTCCCGCCGCGGATGAGTGGCCCCCGACTCGGGCTCTCATTTTCCTGCTAATAGTGGTCAAACTTTAGAAGGATTCAATATATATAGACTCGCAACATACCTCTGAATCATCGTGTCCGGGCATAGGAATGTTGCTCTATATATAATTCAATGTAGACTGAGTAATTTATTAGTTTGTAAACATACTTGAAGGTCGCGGGCTGTCGCCGCCTTCGACCGATACACGCGCTGGCCTCGTGGAGGCTCTTGAAGTTCTTGGTGGCGCTGGACAGGAGTTTTTCGGGGCAGCGCGGCGACTTGACGAAGATGAGGCTCTTGAAGTTCTTGGTGGCGCTGGACAGGAGTTTTTCGGGGCAGCGCGGCGAGTTGACGGAGAGGAGAGTCTGGACGCTCTGGGCGAGGCTGAGCAGGAGTCTTTCGGGGCAGCGCGGCGAGTTGACGAAGAGGAGAGTCTGGACGCTCTGGGCGAGGCTGGACAGTCTTCTTCTGGGCGGTCTTCTTCGCAGGCGCGGGGGCCAACTCATTTTGAGGTTCCTCCTCGGGAATGAGCGCCGGGGGCTTCGGATTTATACGAATCGACTCGCTTTCCTGCTCGTATCGGAGCGATTGTCGACTTCTTCTGGCGTTTAGACGATGGAGAGAGAACTATTGGACATTAGTAGTAATAAAATGAGCTGTTGCGACTTGCTGTTTTTCGGGTCTATAATATATTGAGTAGAGGCGCGTTAGAAGTAGTTCCACTAACCGCATTCTGGCCTCCGAGCCTTCTTTGCTTTGGGATGCGGAGACGCGTTGTCGTTATCGTCGTTGTCGTTATCATTACTGGCGTTACCGTTGTTGTTGTTGTCGTCGTCATATTCGCGCTCTTTACGCTTTGTACTGTGGCTGATAGCAGTCATCAACAAGACGCGTTCTTAGGTAGATCGTCACTTACCAGTCGTATTTTTCTTCGGGGCCGCGCCATTGGTGGTGGCTTGGAGGTCATCAGTTGGCATTGGGACGCGTTTCGATGAAAACCAGTCGAGCTTACTGTTCGATGCGGTCCTAAATGGTAACGGTGCCCGGTTCTCATTCGGGGAGGCGCGTCTGGGTTTGGCGCCACCCTTGTTTGATTCTGAAGGCAGTTAGCATCAAGTCGCTGAGAAGTGGAAAGACTAACGAGACTTCTTAGAGCTCCCGGACTTTGATTTGTTCTTGCCCATTGTTGTGGCTAAAGACAAGAGCTACCAGGTATGTTCAGCGGAATTTAAACAAAGCCAGACGGATCAAACAAATATCCTCACGTGTGGGCGATGGCGCCCCAACTCCCGTCGTAAGTCCACCGCCTCCAAGATAACACCCAGCACTCGCTCTCACTCGAACACTTTCAAGAAGACGGAACATTGTCATTGCCACAAGTCAACCACACCCCATCTATTGCAAATACATCTGCCCTGCGATTATCGCTGGACAGCTGGACAGAGGCGGGGCTGAGCCTGCGTCTCGAGTCGTATCCTACTATCCTACTGGGCAACAGGCACCCGGCAGGCCACAACATAGGGCAGGAGAGTGAGGGAGAACTGCTGGGGCGATACGCTCCGGCAGTTCGTGGTGGTGGTAAGAAGAAGAAAAGAGACGGACTTCAAACTTTGACCATGTGACACTAATTAATCATCAGATCGGTCCGAGATAATCGGAGATAATCAACTCCCATCTTCAAGCTCATCCATTTCCTCAACGGTCTCGTAGCTCAGCGGTTAGAGCATCGGATGATCATTGCCTCAAAATCGGGAATGTTATTCCGAAAACCAGGGTTCGACTCCCTGCGAGGTGATATACGCATTCATTTCATTTTTTTTTCAATTAATTATTTTGCAGCATCAATAAATCCCGTGATCGTCCCTCAAGTTCTTTCAAGTCCACCACCTGCTTGGTACCTGCTTGGTGCGCTTGCGCCTTGTAGGACTCTCTTGTCTTCCACCCGCTCTGGAACTCCCACCGCCATTTGCTTGGTGCGCTGTCGCCTTGTAGACGCGCTGGTTTTCTTCCAGCCACCCACCGAACCTCAATCCACGTACTGCGTGGTGCGCCGTCGCCTCGTAGAATTCAATCCTGGCTCTCATGAATCCCACCCTTCCTGTAAGACTTTGCTCTCCGCTCACCTAACGCCACCTAATCTTTTTTTCTTAGTTACTCGATGGGGAACCTATCCTTGGCCATGCTCGCATAGGAGATGCTATCTACGGTGTATACAACGGGAATCCCCACTTTCTGAGGAATATGCCAACCTATGAAGACGCTCCCCCACCCTATCACGCGTCCATGCACGGAAATTTCACGTCTCCGACCTATGCTTCCCCTGCCACCCCATATATCATGTTTATCCCGAGCGTACATCCATGGTATGGGCCGCTACTCAATCGGCTCAACTACAAGCGCTCTGGACTTCCTATAATCGAATTCGAGCATGGACGGTGGGGTCTGGCGAGCTCCTTAGCGGATGATTGGTGGACACTGGAAACAAACCTTCGCCGAGTATTAAACGCTATGATGGATATCGCTAAAAAACGCACGAAGGGAATGGTACCATTTGGCTGGCCGAGCCGGTGGGGTTACCTCAACAAGTTTCGCACTGAACAGAGTGCTCGAACCGCCATCGTCCGTGCCATCCGTGGATTCCTGCCTCTCATCGGCAGTCTTTCTATGTACTTCTGGTACATGGAGCTGC
>JARJLF010000671.1:0-149708 GCA_029378395.1 Mycena leptocephala | reverse complement strand
AGCTAATAACTTGCCATTTAATAGTCACCTCGAGTGAGGCCTCCTCAAATACGACGCAGATTGAACGTGGCCTGGCTTTCGGTGGGCTTTATTCAGCCTTTGAGTAATATGACTTATCGATCTACGCCAGTGCACCAGTCCAACTCAAGAATGGTTCCATTCCTTCAGAAGACCCGGACAAATATCAGGGTACGGTACTCTTTGCCTCATATATCTTATCAAATTGTCCTCATTGCCATGTGCGATAGTTCCGGCGCCCGGTGTCGGCTTTGACCTATCATCGGTACGATTCCTGGCATTAAATCTTTGAACTGCTCTCATGGCGTGTCTTGCAGGGGTTAATGGAAGTGCTCAACGTCCCGTGAATGGCCTTGATCCACGGACCCTGCGCACAACTTCACGCTCAGCACTGGTGAGCCCATTTCCCCCAAATGCTCGTGCCAAGATCTTGCTCAGTATCACGTCTCGAGGGGCGGGGAGTACTTCTCACCGTCGTTGTCGGCCATTGCCAACACACTTTCTGTTTGAGAAATAGACCTGATACTATATCCTGCAGCAATCACTTTCAATTATTTATACTCTCCCCGTAATTCCACTTGTACGGAAACGTCATCCATCAAGTTTCTGCATCTGTGTCTTTGATCTGTTGTTTGAAAGTCGTCATTTGCACTCCGCGATCCCGAAGTTTCTTCTTCTTTCCCTTGCAAATGTTCGTGTTGACCACCGATCGATCGAAGCCCTTTCTTTGTCGAAACTGAGCAATAAATTCTGATTGATAGCCTGTCTTCGCGAAGAAAAAAATTATATGAGAGGGCTGTGGAAGTTCTTGGTCTCAGTCAGCTCGAATAGAACACAAAGCACAGTATCCATGATAGACTCGTTTGAGTATTTTCCTCCGCCCAATGGAGGAACTCTGGAAGATGCGGTTCAACTCAAAAGACTGTCTCCAGATATCTGTGGTGATGGTTTTGACAGTTACCGCGGGAATACGGCAGGTAAAAAAAGGGAAGGAAAATTGGTTTGTATCTCAGGTTTCGAGCCGCCACCGTGCCATGTTCAAAAATGGAGAGCAAAATTGTTGAACTTGATTCTGTTGAGCTACTAAAAGCCCTAATCTACGAGCGTTCAACAATTACACTGGTTGGTAAATTTGTGCATAATGTCCTCGAAGTGTTCTATAGATTACCCGTGCATCGTCCAAGTAGACGTCGAGCCTATCTTTGTAATCCCGGAATGAGGCGCCACATTCCGGGACTATGCAGATAGGCGGAGTGTGAAAGATGCGATTAAGTAGGCGCGCCGTTCGAAAGCATTGGGCAATGAAAAGGACCACAATGTCTTCAGTTTCAAGGCACCCGACAACTGTGGCAACTAACGCGGGAGTAAAAATCCACCTTGTCTACGGAATAGTCTTCAGCGAGGGGAACAAAGCTGCGGTACATCTCAGTTTCGAATAATCCCTGCAATAGATGGTCAGTGAAAGTTGTCGTAAACATTTTGATTGCCCTCGCCGAGTTGAAGGGAAGAGGAAGACATTTGCCTGTGATTGAGCTCTTGTGACTGGCGACTTTGTAGCTGTCTCCGGTCAGGGTGCGGTCAAGATTGCCGTCGTGTTCATTGGGCGAATACAAGCCGTGGTAAGGGGCATGTGTGTTAGATAGTATGCACCTAGCGTTTGAAAATTGAGAAGGAGAATAGCGGTACGGCTTAATTTCCCCGCAGTGCCCCTCTTGTTGTTCCTGCTCTCGAGGAATGTGGCAATAGTGGGAGATGACATGGCGGGAGAATGTTTGTTGCAACTTGAGCGGACTGCCGGTTGTTTAGAGAATTGGCGACCTGGGATTGGATTGAGCCCAAATTTGCGATTGGGTGTCACCTCATCCTCCATTTAACCGGTTAGTGAAGGTGAAAAATGAAGGGAAAGTAAGCACGGAAGGATAGTTGAGGCAGAATAAAACAAACCGTGTCTTGTGTTGGACAAGGGGTAACTCACGATGATTGAAACTCCAATCACAGAAAATGCAGGCGCACTCACTCGAGGCAGTCTGAGCGGCGGAATCTAACAGACACGTGCAAAGCCTGTCGGGAAATCGGTGCTAGGGAAGAAGAAATAAAATAGCACCTGACTAGGGCAAAAAATGCGTCCCCTGATCCGGCGCAAACCATCAAGTACCGCGAGCGCGAGACGAAATTCTTTTATAGGCACCAGAAAAATGGTTGACGACAGGTTAGGATGTAGTACGGGATGACAAAGAAACAGCTGTCAAATTTTGAGTATATGGGTGAATGCACTGTGACTGACCTGGAGTGGATTTCGACGTGCAGGGAAAGGACATTCTAGTGCTGGAAAGAGTGTCTGGGATGCCACGAGGGTGTACTTTGAAATTGTTCACCGTTTGCCGTGGACACGGTAAAGGAGGGCGTGGCTGCCCAAGAGACGATGAATCAAAAGCAATGACTGGCCTGGAATAATTGAGACAGGATAATACGAATACGGCATGTAGGGTAGCAAGGCAAAGAAACGAAAGTATTCGGTTAGGTGCTGTGACTCCGATGAGGTGAAAAAATAGGAAACGTACCTTCCGGCTGTATGGTGTGATCTTTCATACGGTGGCCGAGATGCGCGCAAGCAAGGACGGAGAGAAAGAAAATAAGGATGACAGGTAAATAGCGCGGGACGCGAGCGGGCGAAGTAGCTGAATGGCGTCAATCTGGACGTATTATGGAAAGAGGAGTGACATACGGCGGATGGACTGAAACGTTTCTGTCGGCCGATGAAGTCGTCCATCGGCCCATTGCTTTTGAGGCTATTTTCCCTTAGTCGCCACGAAACGGAAGCGGAACATTAGATTAAAGGCGATATACAAGTGGACAAGGTATCTAGGAAGGCGTAGATAAGGCTCAATAAGTATTACACAAATATGAGGAAGAGTAGAGTACGGGAATCGTCCAAGTAACCCTAGGATCGGGGGTCATCAGTGGATGCCACGCCTGAGGATGGCGTGCAAGCGGGGGCCTGCGGCGGGTTAGGAGGTTACGGTCGGCGCGAGGAGGTGACGGAGAGGATGTGGCGACGAGGGATGCCGACGTCGACGCGGCTCGTGTGGTCGACGATGCGCATCGTGCCTTGTGTGTGCGTAGGCATGGTGTGGAGGGTGTGGGCGTAGCGGAGGCGGGAATGCTATAGCGGGTAGGGGCAGCAACTTGGACGTCGCCGCAGTTGCGTAGCACCGTGATAGTGATGTTCTGGCTTTGGCTTGGCCTGAAAGCCATGGCTTTGGCCCGGCTTTGGGTGCTTTGGCTCGCTGAATCTCAGGCCAGGCCAAAACATTTGGCCTGGCTTGGCTTGGCCTGGCTTTGGCCTAGGCCATGGCTTTTCCATCAAGTTTATACTTGCGCGAGAAAAAGGTGTGGAGTTTTCAAATAAGCTTTATGAAAGTTAGAGAGGTTCTAAAGACTTCATTAGCATTTTGGGATCTACCAAAACTCCGAACAGATCTTCCAGAATGGATATTAAAATTTTTGTTTTGTCGAAATTAGATCTTCCACGGCCGTGTGAGTAGTGTTGCCGCGGTCCGGTTCGGTCCAGTTCATTGCCTAATTTTTCTGAACCCCAGACTGGACCTCGGGTTCAGTTCAGCAAAATTATTGAACCTTGGACTGGACCTCAGGTTCAGGTTCGGCGAGGTTCGGTCCAGGTTCAGAGGAGGTTCGGACGGGTTCGAACCGATTTTTATTTCCCACGGCCCTAATCATGAAAAAAAATGTTTGCAGCGCGAGTTTACAGCAAAAGAAACCACCCGCCCACCAATATACCTGAGCATACTGTCTCTCAAGTAACGCTGACCTCTTTTGATATTTTGTGGGTACTGTGACCATGATAAGTAATGGGGTCCTTCGCACCAGTTTCAAATAACCAGATATTTTTTCGCCCCTCTTCACTTGCACCTGAGCTTAGACTTCCGACCAAACATTTTCCTGTGGAAAAGAAAAATGACAACTGAGTTACAAAATGCACAAATACTATCAAAAGAGCAAATTTACCCTCATTGTAAAATGGAATTGTCAATCAGAACATTGTTGAAAGGACTCACACTAGCAGCCAGTTCAAACTTGAAGATCAAATGGTGGTTAAAACAGGTTTTCTCCACAACTGGGCTACTCCAAGTAAGAGGTTCGAATGGGTTCGAACCAGTTCAGCAAGGTTCACAGAATTCTGAAATTTATTGAACCTTGAACTGAAACTTGGGTTCGGTTCAGCGAACCTCACAGCCACCGAACCGGACTTTTGGTCCGGTTCAGGTTCGGTTCAGGTTCGCCAGCGGTTCAGAACCTGACCGCGGCAACACTACGTGTGAGTGCAAATCTGTGATATGATACTTAAAACGCAGCTCCGAATGGGCAACGCGTGAAATGACCTCTATAGACTCGATGTAAGTATTTTTGTCAACATTTTTTCGACCATGTTGCTGCACACAGAAGGATTCCAGAAGCCTTGGCTTTTTGGCCCGGCTTTGGCCTGAGAGATGGCCAGGCTAGGCCAAAAGCCATGCCAGGCCAAAATTTTGGCTTGGCTTTGGCCTTGGTACCAAAGCCAAAAAGCCATGGCTTTTTGGCCTGAGGCCAAAGCCAGAACATCACTAGTAGCACGTCGAGCGCGCGACTATCGACATCATAGTCCCTCACACGGATGGTGGAGAGGGCGTGATAGTCACACGGCAGAGCGCGGGTAGCACTGCGATGGTGAAGTGGCTTCGCTGGTGCGGCGAGCGGCGCTAGTGGTCGGGGGGATGTCGTATGCGACGTGTGAGGGAGGGGGGACCGGGCAGGCAGTGGGAGATGAGAGAGAGTGGGTCGTCGTTGTGGTGTGGCCACTGGCGACGTGGTCATCGTGTGACGTGGCGTTGGCAACCGAGAGGGTGGCGCCACACGCGCGCAAACAAACGCGTCGCGTGCGCGGCGGCGGCGGCGGGGCGCATAGGGGCGGGCGGGAACGGTGGGGAGGCGGGTGTTAGAGGCGCTGAGTAGGAGGGGCAGGCGAGCGAAGTGCGCGGGTTGGATAAGTGAGGTGGGCCGAGTTCGGAGTGGATCGGAGCGGTGGCCCGCCGGTGGGTTGGCAGCAAGTTGGCAGGACGACATAAGTAGGGGGGAAACGTAGGGGCGGTGGGTGTGTAGGTTGCAGAGTAGGAAGTGGGAGAGGGAGAGATTGCGAGCCATATACTTTTCAAAGTGATGTCTACCCGGGAACAGGTGATTTTTGGGGGTCTAAGTAGGGAGAGATTTTGGTGGCCAGACCACTTAGATGAGAAACGTGCCCGATAAGGAAATTGCTATAGCGGGGGAACGGGGGGGTGGCACGTCCCAAAACTTGCACATTCTCTTGTCCCTTTTGCATTCTCTACCTGCTGCCAAAAATCTCACCCACTTACCTTCAGAAAATGGCTACTTAGATGCAGTAGCAATGTTAAACTTTTTTTTTTGGTTGGAATAACGCTAGGCTACACGAGGCACCCCAATTTGACGCTGCTGCTATATCATAGCTGAATCCCGGTGCCCGTCTGCCGCAAAAGCTGGATGCAATCCCCAGGGCTGGGCTGCCCCGATTTAAGTAACGTCAGCACAGAATGCTGGCTTTAACTGAAGAATTGGCGATGAGAAAAAGAAATTCCAAGTTTAGGAATCCCGAAAAAAAGTGGACTTTACTTGTGCTACTAGAATTGCTGAGCTGTGGGTAGGGCTGTGCGTTCGCAGAATATAGTAAAGGATCTCCAGTCGAATGGGTAAGACGTGGACATGGATTAACGAAACTGCGCGCTGGACGGACAAAGTGAAAGTGGCGTCAGCTGTCAGCATGCCGTAGCGGTCGCTTGTCTCATTCAGGTTCCTCGGCGCTACGGTAACTTGAATCAAATCAAATTTATCATTCAAAATCAACCTCGACCTTCGGGCCTACGCTACGCCGAAGTCGCACTGTTCATTCGAAGTGTCAAGGTTTGATTGGATGTGTATTGAAACGCCTTCGTTTGGCACTGGAATGGTTTGGAAAGTAACGATAGGAATGGCTGCGCTTTTGTGGTATTGTGTATTCGCCAGACGTCAACCATCTTGCTCGTAGCTAGTTATTTTGATTCTTCGAGAAGATAAGCCACTGAACAATGTATGCCCCGGAGAGTCTAGTCACGGAGCAGGCGCGTAATTGATCCTTTTTTAACGGGCCACGGCACTGCTCTTCTCATCGGGTACAAAGTTGACGGCATATCGAACCGACGTGCCTTAGCGCCATGGCTGCAGGACACCCAGGATGTCGGTTTCATTTGTGACGGTGTAACCTCTCCCCAGAATCTTTTTCTTTGTTTGATTTTTTTCAATCGCAGGCAAACCCCCTGAACTCCAAAAGGAGATCCTTCGTGATACTCCGCTTATTTGCTGTACTTCAGCTCTGGGCTATTTTTTTGATGTGCGTGAAACACCAGCAAGGGAAGCGATAAATAAAAAAGATACGTTGCATTCAAAAAGATGAGTGGTGAGTGCGTGAAAATAATGAGGCAGCTTGGTAAGAAGGAGGTAGGGGCAGTACCAACTGCGCTTTGTGATCCTTCTACCAACTGTCCACGTGCTAATCAGGCTTTCTACTCTATATCTTCCTTCTTCTGTCTCCCTAATCAGATGCGGAGAAGGAGGACTGACAACAGATACTTTTCTTGACTTGCAAGGAAAGTGAAGGAAGGAACGTGGACCCGCGCACACGTATCGCGGTGTAAAAATGTGGCTGTAGCGAGTACACTTTGGGTGCAGGGGGGTTCGCCTGGGTCGACTGGAGAAAATCAATGAAAAAATACATTAGTTGAACGTTACACAGTCACACAAAGAAACTGACATGCCGGATGAACTACAGCAGAGATATCGTGAAAGCATGTCAGTTCGACATGCCGTCACCTTTGCGCCCAGTGTCTACTGGTATGTCAAGTATCTAAGACGAGTTGATGTGGTACCTTGTTGATTATATTGAAATTAGCATCTGTCATTCCGGCCCTCAGTGGAAGCGTCAATCTTCCAAACAGTTTCCGGAAGGGTGAATCGACTTGGAATCGACTATTGTGCGTCCGCTACTTATATAAGAGCCGACACTCAATTACCGCAACTTGCCTTTCATTGATCCCAGTAGCCCAGCTCTAATACTTACTACGCCGCTCGTTTCCCTCCCTTGCTATCAGTAGCCACGAAAGCTCTCAATACCGCCCTGACGCGATGTCAAGTACAGGTCCTCCTTCGAGTACATGGAACGGGGAAGGTACGATAACATCCGTTTTCATCCTCCGATTCCATTCCAATTCATCTCACACAGAGGCTGGCGAGCTGCAGAAGGGGAAATCTTTGTCACCCGCTCGACGACTCATTCCGCGCATTATTATTGCAAGCTTCTTTCTTGTGATCCTCGCTGCAGTCATTGTCACCGGCGTACTCTTCAACAAATCGCTTAAGAAGACTGAAGACAGGCATTCTCTGAAAGGCTGTACATCTTTCAAGTTTCTCTGCATATTACACAGGAGGCATCCGCCACCGCTTCACCTAATAATCCCACAAAAACCCTCTAATTAGAGGGTTTTAAAGCAGTCTAGGGCTACCCGCAATAAACCTCGCAATACCTTCAAAAAATATCGGCAATATCTTCAGGAAAAAAAGGTGGGTATATTGAGGGACTATGCGGCGGTGTTTGGCGCACCCGCGCCGACGCCGCGCCTTCGCGCTCATCGTCGCCAACGTTGTCGATGGTCATGTTGATGAAAAATATTCATAAAATACAGCTAAAATCACAAATAATACAGTGATCCGATCTGCACCTAAGCGCCATCACGCGCCTCACATGCCGCCCTCGCGCTCGTCGTCCCGCCATCAAAAATCACTCTAAAAATAAAAATAAGATAAAATAATGAGAGAGCGTAACTCACCTCCTCGTTCTCATTCACCTCACCTCCCGACCATCCACTGCCAACTTCACCATTTCAGCAACATTGATTTTTTGGAGCCTGAACTTCCAGGATGAATTACGGGTGACATGGTGCTAAGAGGCTATGGGAGGGGAGACAGGAGGTGGAAGGGTGAGTCATGCTTGGTAAGCTTTCAAAACTTTAGTGTGTTCATTGTGGTGTGTTTGGTCTGCCAGGCGCGGCATGTCACGTGACTGACACAGGGCCAAGTGACCGAGAGGGAAATAAGGGCGGGGTGGGCGTTCCCGAGGTTGGGCTGGAACGGGTTGAGTGGGAGGGGGTGTTAAATCGTTCCCGAAAATTTTCGGGAACGATTTTGTTCAGGCGCACAATTGTGCGCCTGATTCCCTCAGAAAAAGAAGAAATAAATGTCACAGTGTGATGCGACGTGTTGAATCACATCACGTGATCCAAGATCAAGCTCAGACCATTCCTTCCTACCACTACCACCCACACGACATCCTTCCACATCCTTACTTGTTACCTCTTGCTGGACCTTAACCACTCTCTCAGCTGACCTCTTGGGCTCTCCCTCTCTCTCAAAGCCCTCACAAACTCGTCTTTTCACTGAGTGGCAACTGGGTGGCAATGGCACGTCTTTTTCAATGGGTAAGCTCTATCCTCTTGTTATTTTGACTTTTCTCCTTTCATTTCTACCTGAACCCCATTAAACCACCCGAGTGACTGAGATCCGTACTTGGAACTATGGCAGATTCGGTGTCTGGGGTTCTTTTTATTTATTTATTTATTCTTTGGCTTGGACCCCAGCTGTAAACCGCCAGAGAGACTGAGATCCGTACTTGGAACTATGGCAGACTCTGCGTATGCTTTTTATTCCCTCACTTCGCCTTATTTTATTTTATTCTGCATATTAAATATACATCTGATTCATGCCACTCAGCATCGTCTCGAAGAACTCTCCGCTCTGGCAAGGAGTTTTCAGCCTTTGACATAGTCATTGGCCATGCAGCTTCTCTCTCAACCCCCGAGTACTTCGACGTTGCCAACTGCCTCGCCAAGCAAATTCAGGAACAAGAGGCCGCCTGTATGATTGACGAACCGGTAAACAACTATCACGAATCCAATGACCCTTATCCTCTCCCCTTCCTCCCCCCTGCTTCCTCCTCCCCCTCCCTGACGTGTTCACATCAGCCCTCCTACGTCTATGGACTACAAGAAAAAACTCCGCCGTAAACGCAAGCGTGAGGAGGTACAGGAGAAGAAAGGAACCCAGCGTCAAAGTGTTTCATCTGAAGCGCCGTGATAAGGCCCTTGGTGCCACCATTCAAGTCGGTGTTGACATTGATGCACTTCCCCACTCCGAACCTGCATGGATCGGCAAGTGGAATGCACAAGACAACCACACTTTCGAAGACAGCATGGGTGGTCGTATTTACAGTGAGAAAGAAATTTGTGAGCTCACCGGCGTAGATGGCATGCGGTACATTAATTGGCTTGCAGTGTACATTTTCCTTTGTCCTTTCCCTTTCCACCCCTTTCTTACCCTGCTCCTCAGCCTCACGATCCCCATCACCGACTCCTTTGGTCGGATAATTGCCATCCTTGGTGGCACCCCTCACGACACTGAGGGCTGGCGTGCCATCACCGACCGTGCAGCCAACCTTATGGAGGCCAAGGCAACTCGACTCAGCCACTCTGAGGAGGAGCTCCACCGCCACCATGCCCAAGAGCCCTACTCCCCCATCTCCCGAGGTCCTTCTTACGGGGGAGGTCAGACGGTAAGTCATATTCTCTCCTCCTTTCGCATCGCTGACCTAGAAATTCTAGGAGCCCAGTGAGCTTCAAAATAACAAAGTCAATACCCGGGTCACGAACGAGCTTCTTGCAGACAAGTCTTTCTGGCACCTCATCCGTTTCACCAATGGTACGTTTCCTGTTTCTTTTATTTCCTAATTTGGACCCATATTTCGTTCCAAGTCATATTCCGGATCTTTGCCCACGTTTTCGAGCTCACCACCACGAAGGAGGAGAAGAGCGAGCAGGCTGAAGAGGCAAAGACTTGGTGGCAAGAGGGTGTTGCTATGTATTCTACTGTAGATAGTCTTCAATCTTGATACCCTGTATGGTTCTGTCCCTCGTTGAATTTATTTAGATTTTTTGCTTATTTTTGCGATGGACTTCGACGGACTTGGAAGCTCAGAATGCATATCCGAGGCATGGCCGAGGCTTCGGCCGAAAAGTTCGGGGACCAGTCCGATGTGACAAAATATATTCCCTCAACCCTCTCTTTTGTTCAGGACAGTCCCATTTTTTTCTGAGGACTCCAAAGGACCCAATATATGATACTGTAGATAATCGAGTTGATCTAAGATGCACAGAAAATGTAATTAATGTTTCGGTGTTTTTGTCGCGAACACGTCAAGCTTTTGAGAGGTTTGGTATATTTGCCATACAAAGTCCGATCATCTTTCATCTTCACCCCCATGTCTGACACCAACTCAACCAATTACTTGGAAAATAAATCAACTAAGACTGAGATCACCAATCGAAGGCGTAGAGCATCCCAGGAGAAGTACCGGACCACATAAGAGCCTTAGAAAAATCTTTTTCTGAGCATGTACTAATATCCCGTAAAATAGCCATTCTGAAAGACTCCGTGCCACAGCTCGCCTGCGGATGCAAAGGTATCCTCTCTAGACATTATCCACACCTCCTACCAACCACTAGCCTAAGACTTCATGCAGAAATGGAGAACAACGAGCATAAGAAAAAATTGGCCCAGGAGCATCGTCGTGAGATAGATGCAGAATACAGAGAGGTGTAGGTGCGTCTGCTTTACAAAATCTAGTCAAGGGGCTAATTCTGTATTTGGGCAGTCTACGCTGCCAGTAAATCAAGTGTGGGCATTATAATATCAAAACTCACTCATCTGCAGGAAAGTCATCAAAAATCATGGAATTAATGCATACATGGACAACTATGTCCCTCTCCTCAACGAATTCAACTCCTATTGACTTGTTAAGGTCAAATTCAAGCTCTCAAAGGACGAGAAGGAGGCGGAAAATGGAAGCGGCGAGGATGAAGGGGAGGAATGAAATGTTTCTGAAGTTACACTAGTCCTATTTTTGGTCCAACAAATATGTTGGCAGTCAATGTTGACAGACGAATACCTTGTCAGTTAGTGTTCACAGAATATGTGGGAAGATATTCAAAAATAAATGGGCATTCTCACGACAGTGCAAAGTCTATAAGAAACATCAGGCATCTCAATTAATTCTACTCTACTACAGGCGCATCCACACCCATGGAGTCATCCGACTCCGAATCTGGGTTGTAGAGGCACGGGTGCATGTGAGCGCGAGCGCGAGCGTTCAACATCATGCTGGAGGTTCGGTGTGAGCTTCACCTCCTGCTTGACACCGGACTTGAGCTTGATGTGGGGCTCAGAGTCGGTCTTAGCGTAGGGCTTGGGCTTGGTCTTGACACCGTGGTCAGGCTCGGGGCTGTGGGCTCGAGGCGGAGTCGGGGGGTTGTCACAGGCAAACAGGCGTGGTTTATTGTACCGGCTTTTGCCCCCCGTGCTCATTGAGAACTCCCAACTGGGGGCCGGGTCACGGCAAGGCCCTTGTCGAGTTGTGAACGGAGGGGAGAGGGACCGGGAGGGCGGGGAATGCGCAGGAGGAGAGGAAGAGGGGGGGGAGGGTCTTGAGGGTGTGCTGTGAGGGTAGAAGGGTACCGTGCGCCTCGCAAAAAAGTGCTGTGGCTGTGGTGGTGGATGGACACGTGCAGATGAATCTACAATGTATATGGATAAGTAGCACAAAAAAAAGAAAGGAAAACTAGTAAAATACTCACTTGTCTGTGAGGACCCACCAGATACTCCTCCACCTTGGCCCCAGCCTCCAGAAAGGCGCGCAGAAGGCCTAGCATGCGGAATGCGGCTAATACTGCTAGCAGTGTCGTGCGGGGTCGACAGTGCAATGTGCCGAGCATGCGGAACATTGCTAATGCTGCCGGCGCTATCGTCCGGGACCCATGTTGCAGTGCATTGAGCAGTGCGCACAGAATTCCCAGCGCCGGCAATGGCCCGCCCGTCAGTCCGGACAGCGGGGGTGGGCTTCGGGTGGTGGCAGACGGAGGCACACGCAAAGTGCGCTGGACAATGGCCATGCCAGT
The DNA here is from genome assembly GCA_029378395.1 of Mycena leptocephala. NCBI lineage: Eukaryota > Fungi > Basidiomycota > Agaricomycetes > Agaricales > Mycenaceae > Mycena > Mycena leptocephala. The sequence continues at coordinate 137,583 of JARJLF010000671.1, read as the reverse complement.
GGAAGCAAGACTTCTTCCACCCGCAGTTCAGGTCCGTTAACGTGTCGAAATATTGGATGGTGTTCTCAATTTTGGAGGCAGAGGGGAAGTTAGCAACAGCTGTAGCTCTAGATAAAGAAGCCTAGGTAAGTAGTTTAATTGAAAACAGAGCAGTAGTGACACACCTAGTAGCATATGCCCCTTGCATGGGTCCCAGATACACCAGCCACCACCACTTGTTCCCCTGGCTGGAGTGCTGCTCTTCATCCATGGTAGAGGGCCAGTACTTGGTGGGGGCACAGGGAATATAGTTTTGAGGAGGATCAGGCAGGTGAGCCAGTGGATGAGTGGGTTTGGGTGGAGACATGATGGTTTGAGACGTGACGCGATCATCACAATGGTCACAGTGATCTCAAAAGCCGGTCCTGCTTGGTAAGCTTTCACAAGTTTTGCGCCTTTGTTTGCGTGTGTTAGGGATCTGCGGTCAAGACTTGTCCTGCGTCCGCACCTCAGAGTTGATCAGGCGGGCACGGGGTGCGACGGCGAGCGCACAAGAGTGTGAGGGCGACACATCGGGCACTTGGGTGCAGATCAGATAGAAATATTATTTGTGATTTTATTGGTATTTTACATATTTTTTATCAACATGTACGTCAGTAATGTTGGCGACAAGCGCGAAGGCGCGGCGTCGGCGCCTGCGCTGAACACTGCTGCATAGTCCCTCAATATACCCGTCTTTTTTTTCTTGAAGATATTGCCGCTATTTTTATTTTTAGAGTGATTTTTGATGGCGGGACGATGAGCGCGAGGGCGGCATGCGAGGCGCGTGATGGCGCTTAGGTGCAGATCGGATCACTGTATTACTTGTGATTTTAGCTGTATTTTATGAATATTTTTCATCGACATGACCGCCGACAACGTCAGCAACGACGAGCGCGAAGGCGCGGCGTCGGCGCGCACGCGCCAAACACCGCCGCATAGTCCCTCAATATACCCGCCTTTTTTTCCTGAAGATATTGCCGATATTTTTTGAAGGTATTGCGAGGTTTATTGCGGGTAGCCCTAGACTGCTTTAAAACCCTCTAATTAGAGGCGTCATCTGATTCAGATGACACCTCTAATTAGAGGGTTTTTGTGGGATTATTAGGTGCACCGCTTATGGATCCATAAGCGGCAAGCGCTTATGTACCGCTTATGTGCTGCTTATGTGCCGCTTATGACTTTGATTTGCTTTGTAATTCCAATTGATCTTGCCTGTGTTCGAATCTGGGTGGGTGCATTCTTTTCAAATTCAGAGATTATTCCCGGACCACTCTAGAAAGTGTCAAAATACACTGTGCCTCAAATTTGATAGCCCATTGGACATTCTTGAAATGTGAAAGCCCTGTCAAGAATTTGACAGGCAGACAGGTATGTACATACCTGTACCTGTAGAGAGTGAAAATCAACTTCGGGCAAAAACTCAAACCAGGCTAAGGCAAAATGATCATTCTCAGTGATAATTTTATCTGGATCCATATGCTCAGGTTTGATCAGATCTGGTCCCTGTTCTGATCTATTGGCTGAAGATAGAAGATGCCAGTAATTTGAGTGTTTTGTCATTTATTAAGTACACTGAAAGGTCAGTCTTTTGAGAAGAATGCACCCACCCAGATTCGAACACAGGCAAGATCAATTGGAATTACAAAGCAAATCAAAGTCATAAGCAGCACATAAGCGGCACATAAGCGGTACATAAGCGCTTGCCGCTTATGGATCCATAAGCGGTGGCGGATGCCTCCTGTGTTACTGCCCAATTTACACCCCCGCTTCCTTTAACAGTAGACCTTCCACTTAATGCGACGATTCCAGACTCGAATTCTCCAGCAGTTGGTATTACGATGAAGATGAAGAATTTCGATCCTGGTTCTTCGATTATCTCTTTTGACATGCAAGCATTTTTCGGATTCGTGGACTCGGATGCTGTACCAGAAGCGATTCCAGGTACAGTATTGCATCGATTTTGTTCTTGTAAATCTAACGCGTGGCTGTACAGTCTGTGTCTATGTAGTGGATCCGGAAGGATTGAATACACCTCTAGTCCTCCCCCTAAACTATCAAGATAAGAGTAGTGTAAATTCGATTTCGTCTAACACGACTGCTGTGAGATAAATCTCATTACCTATGCAAGACCTACTCACAAAAACTGTACTTTAGGACGGCTCAATCTCTCACTTTCCTTTCGACGTCTACTCCGGATCTCTTGTCATCAGCGCTTGGGTCTTAAACAATGCCACTAACAGCTCAGAAATTGCTTGCAATACTGCATTCGACATCACAAACAATATCAGTATCACATCTCTTCCGCTGTATTTCCAGATCGGACAAGATTTAGACGATTTTTCTGCCCATACAGCCCTTCAGCACCTATTGGATAATGATGAACTTGCGCCCTACGGTGATGCATCTGTCTCCATTAAAATATCGAGAAGAGAGGTCGTTCGTTTCTTTGCAGTCTTAATGTTTATTGGTGCGTTTTCTACTTTCAACTTCACCCAAGACAGTATCCCATACATGCCTTAGCCACATGGCTCCTGACCATCGGTGTCCTATTGGCGACCGCTCTAGTTCTCATCCATGGCGGCGAGTCAAGATTTGATATTATTGCGTCATGCACCGGGCTCTTGTTTGCTCTCCCTGGCCTTCGAAGTGCAACGCCGGGCATCCCAACTACACCGACGGTGAGCGATGGTGAGTGCAGACTTGTGTATCTTGATACCGGCTCTCTGACATTGGTGTTACGTAGCGGTTGGATACTTCTGGAACATCGCTTTGCTTGCCTTGAGGTTTGCGATATTTTTGTGAGGATCCGTCTGGAGATTTATTGAAACTCCAAACAGCACCTTTGTCTTGATGTGTCATGCTATTTGGCACATGAAGGTGAATCTCTCGTTTATAGTCCGAAAAATAATCTTTCTAACATCATCATTGTCTCAGCATGGGGAACCAGAAGAAGACGGAGTTCCTAAAAGAAAAAGTCTCAAGGACGAGTGAAAGTTGTAGCTATTGAGGATCAAGCTATCAGGATCGAACATTGCTTGTACGTTTGTTATATTTCCTACTCGGCTTTTACATCCTGATCAAGTTTGAAAGGGCTATATACATACAACAACTATATATTTGTATCTCAGTTTGCTTCAGATACCTTAACTTCGTCTAATCAATAGGTTCATACTGAGACCTTTGTCCAATCTACATATATTCTGCTGCTTAAGACGTGCCCCAGCATCGATCGAAATATTCCTTTAGAACGTAGCGCAAGTCCGCGAAGGGAAATGTCTTGGGATCCACTGCTTTCGACTTCTCGGAATTGCGGGTATACAATTTGTACGTAATAAATTGCTCTACGCGCCGCCCATAGGAAGCGTTGGGAAAGTTGAAGCAGTATTGATGAATACCTCAAAGGTTCCGTGCTCTCAATCAACATCGTGGACGACACCTTGGCGATATACAGTGTGTGCACTCAATTTAATTCCACTGGCCAGGCATTGTGTACTGCGGGGTTGTCAATCCTTGGTCAGACGGTATTTCTTTGCGGGTTCGGCCGCTGGGATCCAAACCCGAAATGCCGGTTCAATTGCAAGTTCTGGGTACATCATATCCCTACACCACATCTGATTTACCAAGCTTGTAACGGCCTTCTTTGAATAACGAGCAATTAAACCGAGCTGGTAGAAGAGAAACATTTTGCTATTCGAGAGTTCCACTCGAAACTTAAAGCACGGCTCGCCAGACTCCTCTATTATACATCGTTGCACCTCGTAATGCCAACAAGACGAGACAAAATCAGAAAAACGACAAAAATAGCACCTACCAGTGGTATTCAATCACGGGGAGTCGAACCCCGGACTGCCTGTGAAAGCAGTGAGAAGTAGGAACAGCCTCTTTCCCTATATATCTTTGGCTGGATTCAGAGCTCTGAATCGCGGATGTGGCTGTGGTCTAGCGTCTTCCGAACTTTCCAATCAGTGGCTCCGGTCGCATGTTTTGCGTTTCCCGCTCTAGGAAGTGATGCTATCAAAAGATTTTCTATACAAAAGGCAATCGCAAACATATATACCTCCCTGAATTTTTTCGAAAATTTTCTGACACTTTTTTTCCCACCTGGTCGTCTCGGAAGGCCAAAAAGCACAGCCACTGGTTAGGAATTCAGAAGACGCTAGAGCACAGCCACATCCGGGATTCAGAGCTCTGAATCCAGCCAAAGACATATAGGTATGCGCAAGTGTTTTGAGATGATTCCGAGGACTCACCTTGATATATCTAATGCAGGAACGTCTTCCTATCGGTGCTACCCTTGTCCCAATCATTATCGCCTCCGATAAAACCCAGTTGACTCGCTTCAGCGGCGACAAGCAGGCCTACCTTACCATCGGCAATATCGACAAAGAGAGTCGCCGCAGGCCCTCTTCACGGGCAACAGTACTCTTGGGCTACATTCCAGTCGCAAAGCTCGAGATCTTCAAAAAGAAAAACCGATCGGGTGTTGGGTACCAGCTCTTCCACGGTTGTATGCACGCAATGCTGCAGTCGTTGAAGGCCGTCGGAAGAGATGGCGTGACGATGGATTGGGCCGATGGCTTCGTGAGGAAGGCGTAAATCATTATCGCCACCTACATAGCCGACTATCCGGAGCAATGCCTCGTGTGTTGCTGTGGGGAAAGTTCGTGCCCCGGCCTCTGAGCCCAACTGCCGTGGACATACCACCCATTCAAAGTGGCGGTGCCCTGCCGAAACTCTTCAGCTTTTGGCAGATCAGTCGAACGGCGAATATCCAGTTGAATTGATGGACCAACATCTGCACGCCATCAATCCTTTCTGTCCGATTTACTTCATTGCGACATGTTTCGATCTATGACACCCGATTTACTGCACGAACTTCACAACGGTGTCTTGGGTGACCATATCGTGAGATGGGCAACTAAAGCCGAGTCCGGAGGGGAAGGGGAGTCGACCCCCGATTCCGCGCGATGGCACCCCATCCCAATCTCCGTCACTTCAAAAAAGGGATTTCCCTCACAACCCAATGGACGGGTGCAGAGCGTAAAAATATGGAAAAAGTATTTCTTGGTATCCTTGCCGGAGCTACAGACCCTCGAGTTCAGTTTGCCGTCCGGGGAGTATTGGATTTTATTTACTATGCCCATTTCGAGACCCACTGCGACGAATCCTTGCTCCAGTTGGAAGCCGCCTGGCTTGCCCTCCATGCCAACAAAGATGTTTTCGTCGAACTCGGCATTCGCGAGCACTTCAATATCAGCAAACTTCATAAACTTAAACATTATGTCGATTCTATTCGCTCCCGGGGTACCGCTGACGGTTTTAATACTGAAGGCACCGAGCGCCTTCACATAGATCTAGCAAAGCTCGCATACAATGCTAGCAACAAAAAGGCGTACACTCGGCAAATGACTGTGTGGCTACGTCGCCAAGAATCTGTTCACAAGTTCGGCAGTTATCTCCAGTGGGCTGTACCCGGGTATCTGGCCCCAATTTCTGCGGACAGCTCCGACGACGAGGATGAAGATGTAGAGGATGCTCCTGGCCAGGATCTCCCCGAGGACTCGGACGACGAGGGCGAGCTTGAGGAGGTCGCCGACTCCAAGGAGTCTTCCAAGCCGACATACATTGTAGCGAAGAAACCTGGCTTCCCGAGCTTGACTGCTAAAGCTATCACAACTGATTTCAAGGCACCCGACTTTCTTGACAATCTCACCGACTTCCTTCACTCAAAATCGATCATTCCACGCCTAGTACCCGCCGACAACTCCACATTCCCTGTATATAAAAAGCTCTAGCTTACACTTCCCGCAATTGCCGAGGTCGGGTCCGGTGATACACGCGACACGATCCGTGCTGTCAAAGGACAACCCTTGCGGATGACGCCAAAAGGTGTTAAACCAGAGAAGGCTGGTCAATTCGACACCGTTCTCGCGCGTCTACGGCCCAAGCAGGCGGATGAAAGCGCAACTGGTGGTGATTTCTTTTCCTTATTGTCTCAACGGGCTTACACTGAAATACATTTTCAGGACTTTGTGTCGCGTGTGTTCGTGTCATCTTCCGCATCCCCCCGGATTTTGGGGAATTCCCAGAACCAGTCACCTATGTTGACTGGTTTAACCCCCTGCAGCCGCCAGTGGCTGGGCTCGGAATGCATCAAGTGTCTCTTTCCTCGCGAAATCTCCACCAGAGGTCATCTATTATCGCCATTTGTGACATCGTACGTTCCTATAATTTACTTCCAGTTTGCGGCCGCACAGTAGATCCCGGATGGACACCAGAAAATGTCTAGGATCTATGCAAATCCTTTTATCTTAATCCTTACCTACGTCACCATGATTTCTATCTGTTCCGTTATCTCATTGCTATTGACGCTTCAAGAAAGGCCGCGGCTGAACGTAGAGTTCGAATGAGAACTCTGGGTCGCGCTGGTCGTTGATTTCTCTATCTTTTTTTATATCAGTAATAGCTCTTGTCGTCAAGTAAATCTGCTTGTCTTCATGCACTCACCGCTTCCCTCCAAAAAAAGCACCTCCTGTACGCTGTATTTCTCGAAATATTTCTGAAAGATGGGGGCTTTCAGCATGCTAAAATTTAGCAGGTAGTAAATTGGGGAACCCCACCTGGCTTTCTGTACATTGAGGATAATTGAGCTGAGGCCTAAGATGTTCGGCTTTAATGATGCAAGAACTTCTGCAATAATTATTCAAAGTTCAAAATTAGATTCACCTACTCGCGATCGGGTCTATCCAAATCATCGAATAGTGGGCGGGATAGAACACTAGGCAATGTAATAATACATGGGTTGACGTGAGAAGGCAGTGACCGCACTGAATTTTGAGGAGCGAGCCCTCTAAATCCATCCACGTCACTGTTCCGTTGCGTTGGGTCACAATTACTGGCTGTGGCTCGGTGGGATGACTCAAGGTTGTCAAGGCTTCCCAGGCATAGCATAATTTTCCTAAGCTTTGTCTGGCATGGGAATGCATTCGGGGACTTAAAACAATTCAGTGATGTCCGGAATCATACGGGAACCAAACCGATGCTTGATACACCCCATAAATTGACTGAAACTATTTGTGCTACACACCTGAATAGCATAGCTCCTGAGGCTACCAGAGCTACTGACCTGCCGCTGCCGGCTACCAGTACCATCAGCGGCTACCAAGCTACCGCCATCAGCTACCAGAGCTACCTGTCAATCAAAGCGGCAGTGATGTAGGAAAATCTTTTTTCCTGATGAATGACCAGCTCGGTATTTACAATCAGGGCAGCCGTGCGGCAGCTTATAAAGGCGTGTCACCGAGTCGCCCGCTGGTGGTATCTTCCTCCTCTCATTCTTCTGCCTATCAAGATGTCTTCCCCATCGGCAACCTACAAACGGCTCGGAAGTGCTGGATTGCGAGTTTCCGTCCCGATTGTGAGAGAAGGTTCTGACTGTCGTCCAAGCCTCACGCGCGCACATAGATCGGGTGCATGAGTTTCGGGTCGTCCAAGTCTAGAGTAGGGTGTTTTCGCAATATCTGAACAGCCCCCCTCATAACCCCTTCCAAGGCCTGGGCCTTAGACGAAGAGCCATCCCATGAGGTCCTTAAAGCAGCTTGGGACCGCGGACTTACTACCTGGGACACAGCGAACGTCTACTGCAACGGGGAGTCTGAGAAAGTCATTGGAAGTTTCTTGAAGAAGGTCCGAGCATCATCAATTGACCGCGATTCATGAATGACTTGATTCAGTACAACATCCCCCGTCATAAAATCATAATCGCCACCAAGGTTCATGGTCTCGTCACCGACGACATTACCTTGTACGGTTTCCAGCAACCAGAGCTAAAGGAACAGCGTGACTACGTGAACCAGGATGGCCTTTCCCGTGCTGGAATCTTCAACGCCGTCGATGCTTCGCTAAAGCGTCTGGGTATCGACTATATCGACCTGCTTCAAATCCACCGCTTCGATCCCAACACGCCCATCGAGGAAACCATGCATGCACTTCACGATCTCGTCTTGAGCGGGAAAGTACGCTACATCGGCGCTAGCTCGATGCGCACCTGGCGTTTCTCCGAGATGAATCACATCGCGGAGAAGAACGGGTGGACCAAGTTCATCAGCATGCAGAACGAGTACTCCCTATTGTACAGGGAGGAGGTGCGCTTTTAAGTTCTGCTTGCCTTCATCTTCTCCTCAGGTTGATCTATCTTCGTCACAGGAACGAGAGATGATCCCGTACTGTAAAGCCCACGGAATCGGTATTATTCCCTGGGGTCCCCTCGCAGCCGGAGCTCTTGCACGCCCACTCGGTGTTGAAACCACCCGCAGCAACTCTGCGAAAGGTACGGCGTTCGAGAGCAAGTATAGTGACACCGATAAGACCATAATCGGACGTGTCGAGGAACTTGCGAAGAAAAAGGGCTGCACCATGTCGCAGATTGCCTTGACCGTGCGTTCCTCCGTTCTTCTTCTTCACGTAGTAGGACTGATTTGATTCATTCACCGCATGCAGTGGGTGCAGATGAAGATTGACTCACCTATCGTGGGGATATCTTCAGTCGAGAGGCTGGACCAGAGCATCATCAAGGACGTTGAACTTACTGCCGAGGAGGTGAAATATTTGGAGGAGCTGTAAGTCATGCACGGAGAAATTCACCACAAGCACTGATAATTTCTTCATCTGCAGCTACGTCCCCAAGGCCGTGCGTGGACACGTCTATTAGTCCACCTTAATACTATGCTCCTCAATCTGTAACTGTTGTATTCATTTTCAGCAGCCGTATAAAACAGTACCTAGCTATCTAATCCGAGAATGTGGTGCCATATTCTTGGATTAGATAACTAGTTTTGGCGTTTTTTCTTGGTATTACGTTCAATTCGTCAGTCACGCGTCACGCTTGTTTTTTCTGAGGGCGGCAATAATTCTTTCTCTATTTATCAGATTTTGTTTGATTTTTACAGCTCTTTGCGGTACAACAGGCGCGGTCCGTTTTTTTCTGTTTTGGCAAGTTTTCACGAGAACAGCTGCCCTGAGCTCAATTCTCAACCGTTCCCCCTAAAAATAAGCTCATTCTATTCGCATTGAAATTCCGCAGCGAAAGGAATACCGGTATTTTTGATTATATTATGTAATAGAATTTCTTCCCGAAAAACTTGGTTTTGGGTAGGACACCTGTAGCACTCGGAATACTGCCCCAATTGGCCTAATCTTTGGATATGCTATATATCTGATGCGGCTCTAGACAACGGTGTGTTTATTTATATTACATGCTGAGTGATTGTGATCTAGCGCACACTTTAGCAGAGTAGATATCCAAACACTACCATAGGTAGAGCTGTCCATGGACGTTTGAGCACATTAAGCTCCGTAAACACCCTCATTGGCTAGGGCAACATCAGCTGTATAGCATATCCAAAGATTAGGCCAATCGGGGCAGTATTCCAAGTGCTACAGGTGTCCTACTCAAAACCAAGTTTTTCGGGAAGAAATTCTGTTACATAATAGAATCAAAAATACCGGTATTCCATTCGCTGCGGATTTTCAATGCGAATAGAATGAGCTTATTTTTAGGGGGAACGGTTGAGAATTGAGCTCAGGGCAGCTGTTCTCGTGAAAACTTGCCAAAACAGAAAAAAACGGACCGCGCCTGTTGTACCGCAAAGAGCTGTAAAAGTATCAAAAAGCCGGCGGCGGTGTCGAACTGAACGTAATACTACAGTACTCTGACTTTTTGCCTCGGAATCAGCAAACTGTGTGGATCATTTGACTTGGAATCAGCAGGGCATGATCGGCGCAGCGTTCGCGAGGCTCTTTTCCACAAATTCAAAAACGTCTTCTTCTCTGCACCCTCTGAACGTCGTGCCAACACCGTGCTTCCGCCTCCGTCCAGCGCGCCCGATTTCCGAATTTATTTCTCTTCGCGCATAGCGCGATCATTTGATCTGGCGTGAACGCGCTTTCTGATAATCCCTCGACCACCTGTGCGCGATAACGAAATCGACACTCTTGCGAGAATTCCTGGCCCACCCTCATTTCATTCGAGCGAAGGATTACTTTTCTATCACCGTGATATGCTGACGCTGCTGCGAACTTGGTGAGCGGTAGGTTCTCGGTTTAGAACAGAATCACTGGTGTCTCTAGTGGGTATCTGCGAGCCGTCCTTAGCTTCCCATGCTATGAATCTTCAAAGCCCCTTCGAACCTTGACAGATGTATCCACCCTGTGCGTCACGGGGTCGGAAAAGGAGACAGTCGTCCCGGCCAGGGACGTTCCTGACAGTGATAACGCGGGGACTGTATTGGCGTCTGCTCCACATACCACCGTGGCCTCGACAGAACAATTTGTGGTGGCCATACCCGACACGAACACGCAGCAAATGGACCTCTAGGTCCTTGATTTTCGAGTATATACGAAACTCGTACTAAAGACACATCCGCAAACCCTGCACATTCGAACAAACCCTGCACATTTTCATCAATGTGCCGTCTTTTGAATCACAGGCGGCACATTGCCATTTTCGAATGTACAGTGCTCGGTTAACAGAATATTCCGGAAGAAGACACACACCATCTCGACAGGTCCCACTTTCCCCCCTCTTACCACCACCTTCAGCGCCCCCGAGGTATTGAAAGCGCGCGTCAAAATGCCCCATGATGCTGAAGCAAGATCAAAACATTCACCTTTGACGGCGTGTCAGCGCGCCGACTGATAGATTTTCAAGGAGCTCATGTATGTACTGCTGTGACATTGCTGAGAGTCGAAGCGCGTCCCAAGTTGGTGGACTTTTGAATTGATGGACGGTCACTGCTCGCAAAGTATCCCTGATCACGTCGACGAAAATCTGCTCGCGCGAGGGCTGGCAGGACAGCCTCTGGCTGACGATCCGACTCCGACAAAAACACTGTGGTACGAGGATTTCTATTTATCACCAAAATATTTGCTTATTGTTCCGTAGCCCACGCTCAAAATCGTCGTGAGTTTGGACGCTCCGAGCAAAATTGAGATTTTTTTCTCTAAGTATTCCACTTGCTTACATGAACCACGAGTTGCCATGTACACGGTCATTTCAAATTTTCAATCAATAGATTTCTTTCTTTCTTTCCTAAGTCAGCTTAACGGGACGCATCTTCTGTTAGATTCAAGGTAGATTACTCATGTGCCGTGTTTCTCCACATGCACGGTACATTCCCAGCGGATGTGTCGGGTTTGAGCCTATGTTTTGTTAATCCCGTTGATTTTCAGCGGCGCAACAGAAGGGGGTTTATATCGGCCTTCGTGGAATTCATGTGCACTAGGATCCTTGGCTGGAATACGCTCAGTGCTGGAAACGGTTAAAACCGCGTATAAACATTTATACACGGAAAAGGTTGGAGCCTTACAGTCTTCGGTGTAGAATCATCTTCTGCTTCGGAGTCGAGGACCTGAATAATGTGGCGATCCGCCATGATATGGAGGACACGAGTTGAACTCAAATTGAACTGTGTATGTGTGTATTTATGAGGCACGTGAGACTCAAATTGGAGGTAAACTTTGGCTGTGAACTCCGCCGTCTTCCTACAAAAGACTGCGAAAAATTATCTGAATTTTGCCCTGGCATGGCTGCCCCTCCCCATACTTTATCCGAATTTTTGACCTGGGATTGGGGTCCCAAATCGATTTTTTTATCCGAGGGCTTGGCATTAGGCCGATTTGCCGAGGTACGAGGTCAGACATTATTGAAGCGTCTATCTAGGAGAGACTACCCAGTAGGAAGCCCAGCCCTTCTCAATCACAAAGTTGACCGCGCGCCGGACAATTTCTTCCATGGGAACTGAAACAAATTTGGGAAGTTTAGCGAAGGCAGGAGGTAGAGAAAAGATCTACACTCGGGTAGGATAAATGCTCGCACCGTCGCATTGATTTTCTCCGATAGTTGCTCATGGCGGGATACAATCTTAGCGTCAATCCCCAGATCTCCCCTTGGAAAGACGCGGGACATGATGATGAGGGTTCCGGGCAGGAGTCGACGGACGGGAGCAGTAATTATGCTTGCCAATACTGTGGACGCACGTGTCGAAACAAAGGTCACACCAGGTTTCACTGAAACCGCTCGCACACGACTCGGTATGATTTCAACGCCGACTCTACGATACCCAATTTTGTACGACTGAGTTTTGTCAGAGCAAGAATATTTCTGATTATTTGAATCCACCAGCGAGCCAACCGTTATCCACATGGAAACCGTATACGCTGTGGGCCGTTGGAAGCGCCTTCTGGCTTCCCCAACGATTTAGGCACGGCCCAAGTAGCGGATGTAACGCTGCACCGGCGGCACGAAGCATTGCCGCGTCGTCTTCTGCTTCCTCCCGATCATATGCCTACAAGATGTTTCGGCGTCGGCTGAGTGAAAGCGATGGTTGAGTATCCGAACGTACCGTGAACAAACTAGGTAGTTTGCGCTCCACAAGAACCTTGATGCTCGTCCGCCATGTATAACCCAGATGACCCTGGGCTGCGCCAGAATTGAAGGCAATGCAGAGATCGGGGGTCGCGAACTGGTTGCCTTGTTTTCTCACAAAGCCGTGGTACGTGCTGCAAGTACTATTAGTGATCTGCAGCACCAGCGCGGTAAAGACCAACTTCGCAGCACATTTGAGCACACAGGAACGGCCACGTGCGATGCATTCACTGGAAACTGAGTCGAAGAAAATGTCCACCGTGATTGAACGTACCGGCATATTTCATGATCGAATGAATCACGACTCGGTACATCGGGACCACACAGGATGATCTGTTGGCAAGTCGGTCAATGTCTTCACAATGAGAACGATTCGCACCTCGAGTGTTTTTACTTCAGGAAGGCGATGTAAAATTTCCTCGAACACAATTCTGCAGCTGACTTCTCGAATGGTGGCACCGAGGACCTGTGGACGTTCAAATTTATGTAGATCGATTCGAGAGGGATAAATACGGACATGGACCGTCAATTTTTGTTTCCGAGTCCATCCGTCATCCTCGTTGAGTTTGCTGAGCCCGTACAGGATTGTCATGGGCATTGAGAGAGTATCGGACGCTGAGGAGATCAGGAACGTGGAACTTGAAGGGATCGTCACAGGCATCCCGTACGACTTGCATATCTCTTCATCAAACTCGCCTTCCCAAGTTTTCCCCTCTACGGACACCCACCGAGATTTGACACGTCCTGGGACCCAGAGGAGCTGGCCCCGGCGATCGAGCAGCGAATTCTTGGCGCTGGTGTCGACTGTGGCCTGCATGTGCACGAATATATTCATCTGGCAGTGCGAAAGCCCATCGCGCCAATCGGTAGATGGCCCATGATGAATCGTGTGCGCGGCTTCCCAGTGCGCGGGAGAGCAGCAAAAGCTGCGCATGCAGCGCGGGCAAGGAATCAGATGCTGCGTCACGTCACCAGTCTCCATCCGCATCACCATTTCCGTGCGCGTGCTAAGGCGAGGAGGTTCAGAATCCGAATACCAGAGAATGAAACGGGAATGGCCGACCAGATGAGACATCGCGGTTCATACTGGATCCAAGAATGCTCTACTGTGGTCTGCCTGCAGATTTTCAATGGATGTGGAGAAAGGCACAGATCGAATCCGATATACCTCGGCAGATAAGTGAAATAGATCTCGACTTGTTCATCTGTGAGCTTGCGTATTTCTTGAAGGTCGGAGCTTGGCTTTTTTGGAAGCAAAGATACGAGTCTCGCTGCTGCAGCTGAATTTTTCTCAAGCGAGGCGAGGGCTTTGCACATTGGTTTGTGCCTCTTCCAATCCGCCTGATCCACGGATTCAGGAAAGTGGAATATCCTCAGCTGAAAACGCACGTTTTGGCATTCTGCGATGACGGTTACTTTGGGTGACAGAAGGCGAATACTCGGTGAGAGTCGACGTACCCGTCCCACAATAGCTGATTCTACGGCATCCACCGCATCGAGAGAGCTCGACGTCTTCCTCTTTGTAGCATTTGCGACATGCGAGTCCTATGACGGCTTGCAACGGTCCCCATTCCATGGTACCGGTGGTCTGAAGAACAAAGGCAAAAGATCGTCGCGTGATTTGATGATTTTGATCGGACTTCAGCGGCTTCTTGGTTCACCATCCGTTCGTCCCACAGGGACCAAAAAAAATTCTCTTGAAAAAACATTCCCCAAATATCGTTACCGCAACGGTGCGGTAACGATTTATAATCAAGGAATTTCACTCACAAAACCTTCCTCAAAATCGTTACCGCAACGCTGCGGTAACGGTTTATAAACCAAAAGAAATTTCACTCAAAAAATTCTCCCAAAACCATTCCCGCAACGCTGTGGGAACGCCTGGAACGGAATTCATTTCCAAAAACATTCACCTCAAAAAATTCTCACAAAACCGTTCCCGCAGCGCTGCAGGAACACTCCTGCGTCCGCCGCTGCCGCCATCAAAACCCTATTCTAGCCCGCGCCGTGCTTACTTGCTGCTGCGTAGTCAGCGCCGCGGCGATCAAATCTACGTCGCTCTTTGACTCCCACCACCATCGCGCCGCTTGATGCCCGACGCCCTCTGCTAGCTCCAATGCCCATCTACAACTTGAATGCATGAAGCCCACCCCGTATTCAGTCACATGTACTCCCAATGTCTGGCGCCTCATCTCCCCTGCTTGATCTCTGCACCTGCCCGCTCAACACCAACCATCGACCTTCCGTCCGCGGATCCCTTCGTCGAAGGCTCTTTTAGCCAATACTTTCTTGATATCCCCGTGCGCATTCTGTGATCTATCTTCTAACAATGCTGATATCTTCTTGTTTTTTCGAGACGTGCTGCTCAATCTCAAACGCCCCAGTGCACCATACACCGGCGTCGATCCACTAGCCTATGCCTATCCTGCCATGGATACATATGGGTCGTGGGTATCGGTGCGTTGTTTACTACCATCTCGTCCCATTCCACGAGCGCTCGTTGATACATCAGCAAACCCTGATTTTGGCCGTAGTGGCTGTAGTTCGGCTGTAGTTGCTGTAGTTCCGGCACTTTTACGTAGTGCTGTGTAGTTCTCTGTAGTAGCCGGGCCTCTACGTAGTTCCTGCAGTTGGAGAGGTACTATGTAGTCCTCTGTAGTATGGTCAATCTATGTAGTGAGCCTGTAGAAATTCTGGTTCTACATAGTTTGGGCTGCACACTTTCTATCACACACAAACAACGCGTCTTGTTTACTCTGCGTGGGAAAGTAACGCATACGTGCTTTTGTGACTGGACGCGACAAAAGTTGACACAATGTGTCAGTTCTCCAGGCAAGAGAACTTTGCAACAATGCTCAATGTATTCCTTTCCATGGGATGATATTTCACCTGTCAGACGCACATTTAGGCCAAATTCTAAGGGTGTAAAATTTCCAAACCGCCGACTCCAGGAAAGTATTTTGCGATTTGCGGCTTAACGAAGGCAATTCTTGCAAAATGACCTTAGACAAGTCTTGTAGCTCTCGTTGAGCTCTACAACTTTGGTTTTGACATCTATTTTTAGACCAATGACCACAAATGTTCATTTTCAGTTGTATTCACCCAATTCATGGTCTATTTCCCTCTTAATAATATTTTCTTCATGATACACAAGAAGGATGTGAATCTTTGCGGTGAGGTAGCAGTTGAAGAGCGTTGAAGCCTGGGCAACAGTGTGGACCCCATATCACGCTTGAGTTTCTATATGTATCTATGGTCATTTTGAGAGAGTGGTTATTTTGCTCACTTAAGTATTTTCTCTGTTTGCGCGAGGTCATAAGTTCGATTCCCGCCAGAAGCAGTTCAATTAATTTAATTTAATGCGTAAATAAAAGTAGTCAGTAAAGGTATGTTATCACAGGTCTGTTCATTAGAAATTGTAAGTAAAGTCAAAGTCAATAGAAGCTTGAAGCAAAGAGTGCGACAGCAATAAATTTTTCTGACGGACTGCTGGTAAACTACAGAGTTCTACAGAAGAACTACAGGCCAACTACAGAGACTACGTAAACTGGCCTGGACTACGCAGAACTACACAGGTGGTACCTTAAACTACGGCCACTACAGAGACTATACTAACTACGTAGAGCTACGTAGCACACCCAGGTTTTGCTGATGTATCCGCTCACTCGTTTTCCTCTCCCCGCGCATCCATCGACCATCCTCCTGAGCAAGCCGCTCTCGTCCCCTTCACCATTTGGCCCAAGTACACAATGCGCGGGATACTGCCGCACCGCACCACCCCAGTCTCCACCTTCTGCCGGCACACGACATCGCGTTCCTCCCCGCATCGGCAATCTCCACATAAATCCCGCCTCTCCCACGCAATTCTGGATGCGCGCACCGCTTTCCTCGACGCCTATTCTTCCCGTCCTACCCACCCTTTTCCGTCCCCGCCTTGAATTGTCAGCCAATACCGTGCACATCAGCCGCCTCGCACATCCCCTGCTTCATCTTCTAGCTCTCTTTCCGTACCACCCTACACGCCTTTATCCCGGACTACCAACAATGCAAACTACCCCGCAGCTGACTGTAGCGCCTGCCTCCGTGCCCCTTGTTTCTCCCTCGGCTGCGCCGCCTTCGCACCATGTTCATCGTACTCGGCACGCGCTTCTCGATCCCGTGTCGCCGCCGTTTCTACACAGCAGCTTGCGCTGATGCTCCTCGTCCACTCCGCTTATTCTCATCGCCTTGCTCTCTCCAGCCTACATCTCACCCCGACGGTTACTGCCACCCGCCCTCCGACTCGTTCTGTCACTTCTGTGTGTTCTGTGCAAGAAACGCCGAGAGAAGGACGGCAAGGAGGAGATATTGTGGTACGTCTCGGAATCATCTGTCTCTGGTCGAGGCGCCCCACACCCGCCGCACCCGACGCTCCTCCACATGCGCACCGTCTTCCTTGCCCTTCACCTCCACCTCCTCGACGGCAGCGTACGCCGTCCTCCCTCCGTCCTCCCTCCATCCTATGCGCTCCACACCGCCGCGCCCGCCCCGCCGCGCACCCTCCTCGCGCGCTACCCCAGCACCATCACGCCAACGAGCGAGTACCTCCGTGCGCCGACGAACGGGTACGCGCATGCGGGCACGCCAAAGCGGTTCGTTCATGTCGTGGGCCTGCCACTGGATCTGGCGTTGGATGCACGGGGCGTGGGCGGGAGGGGGCGCTGGGTGCGGAGTGGATGTTGGCCGAATGCGGAAGTGCGCGCGTATGTGTGGCGGCGCACGCGGGAGGATGAGCAGAGGAAGATGAGGCAAAGACGCACTTTGGCATCTTTGTGACGCGGGCGCTGAAGCAGGGCGAGGAGATCGTTGTCGGGTGGGGGTGGGACGACGCCAACACGGTGCATCGGGTTGGTGACGTCGTCCATAGCCATCCACGCCTTTCCATATTTGCTATTGTATGAGGGATGAGAATCCGCTTGACTACTTGGTTAAATCACTTCAGTGGGAAATAGTATACGTTCTCGCACTACGTCGGAATGGGCAAGGATATTCTGACGCAGCACTGACATTTGACGCATGCAGCGTCAGTCTGCGTCAGTTGAATTCTGCGTCAGTAGTTGAACTTACCTTTGCCGCCATCGCTGAGGCCTGATATCCCGGGGGCATCTAGGTGGGTATCGTTTACCACATTAAAGTATACAGATAGTCATCGTTGAGGTCGTTGAAAATCGTTGACTAGAATTCGTGCAACGTCAGTTAGCGTCAGTCATGCGTCACAAGCGCCGCAACTGACGCATGCGTCAAATTTCAGCGTCAGTTCCGCGCCAGTCTGCGTCAATTCGGCCTTTTGCAACGTCAGTTGCACTTATGGTTCGCGTCAGTCAGCGCCGGTAATGCACCGTGACACAGCGTCAGTGTGACCAACCTGCGTCAGTTCAACATCCCTCTCAACTTCGCCTGCGCCGTTGATACGCTACTCTGCGCCGATGTTGCAGTGCTCAACATCACTCTACCGGACCTCTGGGACACCTACGGAATGTATATCCCATACCCAGCCCCAACTTTGTCAACCCCTCCCTGAATCTCTCACCCTCTGGCCGCCGGTCTTTCACACCCTCTGAAAATCTCTTCCCAATCCGTTCCAAAATGACCATGGTTGGGTCTCCAAGGGTGTATCCAGCGCTACTGTAGACTTTCTGTGTTGGAGTCCAAGCGAGGAGCCCCATTCAAATTGAGTTGAAATCACTCATGCCGTTGCAGTATTATCAGTCGGCCGTTGGACCGTCGCGGCTGAGGACTTTATCCTCAAGTCGTTGTTTCCAAGATTCCAAGATTTTGCTTGGACGCCATTGCTTCAATCTCACCTTACTCTGGCCCCTTAACCCCAGCCCATCTCTCACTCTCGATGTTCTATGTTGCCAATGACCAGAAAATGTTCTCGATGGTTGACCTCAACATTCTCGACACATTCTGGTTCAAATTGTACTGCAGCACTGGTATCCAGCCACGAGGAGATCTCATTCAAGGTATCGTCACTGCTGGCAGTCAGACGTAACTACGCTGACGTTGTATAGAGGCCGGCTCGAACGGTTTTTCCAGAGCTTTCTGAATCTAAAATCACTCCTCGCCAGTTCCAGTATACCCAACTAGTCTGCTGGCTGTACCTCATAATTGTTTGCGTCAGTACGTATGCCGCTCTGCGTCAGTGCACCCAACGTCAATTGTATATTGCTTTTGACTGACGCATCCACGGATATATTTTTAATTTCCAGCCGCATTCATGCCTCACCGATGTGATACGCCGGCCAGCGTCGCTCTGCATCACTGTACAGCCACTCTGATTATTGAGTGTGCGAAAGCCGTGGTAGGCCTGGCAAGCGAGACTGTGGTAGGTGCGCGCCGCCTGCGTCAATGCACAGCCCCTATGTGTCAGTTGTACATTGACGGTGGCCGAAGCATCCACAGATGGACTTTGTGATAACAGCGTGGCTTTAAACTGCTATAATGCACTCTACCTAAACTATCACGATTCTGCAACTTTATGCAGCTGCAGCGGTACCTTATATCCAACTCGAGTTTTGATCCTTCGTTCACCGCCAACTGAATGTTGGACACCCCCTCTGAATGTGAACCACCACCGCCACTGGCTCAAACTTGGTGGAATAAATCCAGCGCTTGGGAAATTTATTATCTCTATCCAAGGTTGAGTTGAAAACAGAATCAAGTGCATAACACAGTTAACATTGTTTGAGCCCAATGGCCACGAGGTACATATGAATGCTGGTTGTCATCTTTATCCTCGCTGGCTTCCGATCTTGGTAACTTGGTTTCTTCTATTACTCTTTATCGCGTGGCCGGCAAAGTATCCAAGAATTGATCTGTATTTTGTGAATAGCTCGGTCCAGGTTTTAACACTCCGATACAGATCTGCTATGGGTTCAAAAAATCATTGGTAGACACGTCAGCCCAGATGAACTGTCGCAGAGCGACGCCGGCCCGCGCATTAGTGAAGATGCATCAGTGAACGTCAATATAGAACTGACGTTGAGGTTGAGTGGCTGTCCATTAACGTACTGCGCAGAGCCGGGAATGCATTGATTCAGACACGAATTGCCGCAAAGAGTTGTCAAGAGCATTTCGAAATACCTGTAGAAAATTCAACCAGTCTCAACAACACACCGTCAACGTCCGATTGATGCGAGCGCAACTTGTTTCAACGTAGGATTTCGATCTCTGGCGCCATTGGATGGTAGTGCTGTGGTGTATTGAAGTTAAACTAAAACTTGTCCACAATGTTGAGCATTGTCAGGCTATTGTCAACATGGAACATGGAGATTGTGAACGATGGGCAGCCAGGCAGGGGAAGAGATTTTAATCATCGTGTTCGGCATGCATGATTTCAACATAATATGAATTGAGTGGTAGGATGAACCACGGAGGCATTAGTCGGATATAAAATTCACAGGGCTTATTTCCTGCGGCGTTGAAGACCTTCAGGAGTAGTATGGGGTACCAGAGTATAGTTGCGGTATAATGGCGATGTATTTGGTGCCTGGGTGCGGCGATGAATATGTGCGTGTGTCAATACGGTATCCCACAATATGGCTAGCCAAACGTGACACTGCGTCAGTGTGACTGCACGCGTCAATCAACGCCGATCTGCGTCAATTGAGAAACGTCACAGCGTCAGTCAAACGTCGGTGCAACGTCACAACGTCAATTTCACCCTGCCCCGTCGGAATATGATGAACGTTTCAATTTCGCAAGAACAAGCCATAGAGGTTAATTAGTGGATTCCACCAAAATCTCCCGCCGCGTCGCAAATTTGCTCGACGCCTCAGTCACCCCTCTAATCTGTCCCGATTCGAAGGATTCAAATCGCATATCGGTATCATATGCCTCCAGAAGGCCGCCCACAGAATGGAATCCCTCGTCCTGGAGCAGTTGGCGGATATTCGTCGGGATATGGGAAGGTAGTAACGTCGTAAATAACAGCGGACGCCGGGGTTCCCCGTGGAAGGAAAAAAGGAGGCATGGAAAGTCCGGAGATTCACCGTCTTTGCCAGCGCATCCGTCTGGGCCCATCTCTCCTCGACCACCGAGGTTGCGGGCTGGAGATATCAGCCAGGCCGCAACGACGATGATGAAAGTACATCCCAGCTTACCGATAAGTTTCGTGAAGAGCGCAACATACAGTGCGGGTGTCTGCGGTGCTTCGTCGAGACTGCCTTTTTCACCGTCTTCTTGGCCAGTTACGAAACATTCGAGGTGACAAATCCATGCCGCAATGAAGAAAGTGAACATACCTTCACCACCGGCGCCCTCCGTCCCAAGGAGAACCTGAACTCCACCTGCGCCGCCTGTGCCACCCGTACAAAACCATTGGTGATCACCGTCCCCTCCGCGATCTCCTTTCCCCCCTACAACGGTGCTAAGATGGCAATTGAAGTCAAAAATAGGAGGCTGCGTACCATCCACACTAGTTTCGTTTTCCTCTTTGGAAGTTATGATCCGTACCGTTGAATCCGTTTCCGACAACATCTTCTTTACAGCCAATCTAATGTCAGCGATATATGCAAATGTGTAGCTGTGGTCCATATCCCTCGGTTGGTCGCCATTGATCTCGAAAAGGCAGTCAAGCGGATTCAATGCTTTTGCGATAAAGAGTTGACAAATGTCGTCGCCAAGCTTGTATCTTTGGCAAATTGCTTCGACTTGGACTGTCGAAGCGTCGTCGAGCAGTGCGGGTTGCGACACGAAAGAGAACACCGGACCAAAGCCGCCAGCACGACCCATTCCGGCTGTGAAAATACCGAGTTGAAGCGAGAAGATGATCATGAACAGCTGAGAAACGAGTTGCCCTGCTGTCGTACTTCGAATGGGCCTGCAGCAACGCAAAATGGGGTGGGTGCATCGTGGCACTCAGCAGGGGCAGTCTTGGCCGGGGTAACATCTCCCACGATACTGTGGGGTACCAAGCCCTCATGCCAAGGCATACTACGTAGTGGCTCCTGGTAGTGAACTCGAGATCAGTCACTGGCACGGTGTTGGGCGACGAATGAGTTATAGCATACCGGTGCGAAGGCACTGTTCCATCCTTGCTGCTGCCATGAAATGAGGTCTGGTGGAACCCCGTGGGCGACATCCCAGAAGATATAGCCGTAGATTGGCTGCAGAAGTAAATTTGGAGAGCACGTTACGTGACGTTAGGCGCGCGGCTATTCCAGATAAGAATCTTCCGCTGTCGTCGGTCTTTTAATCGCCTCTAGTGTAGTCGCCTTGCTTGGGCTCCCAGTGGTATCTTGGACACGTATTGTTGCGGTCGAATGCGAATAAGACCTCAGTGTTCCCCCGCAAAGAGACCACGGATTCGGCAACTGACAAAAGGAGAATCACGATTCCCACGAAATCCTCGTATGACACAAGATGCGCCGCCCCTTCGCTCCGGCAACTCGCAAAATGAATCAAAATGAAATTTAATTACTATGTCAAATCGGGTGAAAAGTACGAGGCAAGTATCCTAAATATATGGCACGGAATGGCCTGACCCTCAAGGCCGCAGTTTGCCGCTGTCACCCAGAATTCAAGAGATACTACGATGGCTTCGACTGTTTGCTTCGGAAGAGTCAAATTTCAACGACCACAGGGAGTTCGATGACTGGGGGCCCCTGCGGCGCGAAAGAAGACCAAGACCAAGGATGGTTGGACAAAGAAGGAGGATGCAAGGATGCCGAGCTGTAGAAACAGAAGACTCTCCTGATGCAGTTGCGGATTGCGAATGAGATCACGACTGCGAAGTAGGTTTCAATTAAAAAACTCACTTTTCCAGGATCCGGAGACAAAACCGTGGGGATTGGCGATGGAAATATTCCCGGTCCGGATGTAAGCAGTCGAAATTCCAGCAGTCCACTGGCAGCCGCGCCGTGAGGAACGAATCGGAATGGCCCGCCGAACTTGCCGTTAAAGAATTTTGCGGGATTTTGACAGTATTTGAGGTGTCCGGGAACCTGATTTCGGCTTGAAACGATCCAGCTGAACCATAGTTTTACGGTCCACCGGCCAGGAAGACAGAAGTCACAGAGCAAGGTGATTAATTGAGAGCCAGGATCCAGCCGATAAGAAACCCAAGATTGCAAGTGAGGTGGGGTGCATAAAATTAAAGGGAGAGCAGGCAAAAGGTGCGATTGGCAAGGGGCGAGGAGGCCGGTCTTTTATCTGTGACCACGGTGATACGGCCGCAGTGAGAACTTTGCTGCGAGTCTGATCAGCTGAGGCATCAAAGGCTAGAGAAATTGAGTGGTGTTGTGACGCAATGAGAGAAATTACTGCGGCACAGTGAGAAGTATGCTGTGGGCCGGCTGCGAGCTGAAAAAATTGAACAAACACCTGACAGAATAAATGTGGAAAGATTGAAGGACGTCAACCACGCGAGGAGGGGCAGGAAAATTGAGAAGAGCCTAGATGGGGAAGATAACACAGCCGAGCGAGGTAAAGAACGGTTGATAAGTGTTCTCTGGTGAGTTGAGGGTCCATGAGACTCGCCTCTACTAGTCCATGGTTCCAATTTGGGTTGTAGTTGACAGTTCGCAGTTGCTGTACAATTGAGGAAATTAACTGCGTATGTCGTCATAGTTGAATTATCTTCGGGCAGTATTATCAGCGACTGGGTACTGGGCCACCTTAGCGGTTTTGACCTTGTGAGGACAGATGTATTACTATGGATACAAATATATGGGCACTTGAAGGAAGGTACAGATCCTATGAGTGAATGGATAATTTTTCCGCGAATTTACATGATGGTTTCCGGACCTGCCGAATTTTTCTTCTGGCACTTTCCCAAAATGGAAAAAAACGGGGCAGTGGGCCACTGCCTTAAATCGCTGGTTTGGACTCGTTCTGGCCACCCAAATGTATCCCAAATTAGAAAAGTACTATGAGCCCACCATTATATACACCCAACATGTGAATCCAAGGTATTTCAACGGTGTAAGCATTTGCCTTGAAGCCAAGGCTGAAGCGTGAAATCGGAGTTTGGATTGAATGGGGCGCTCTACAAAGCACAGACGGAATTTGTGCCGGAAAAGAGGGTACATATGGCTACATACGATGTATTGAAATATAATAATCAGCATAGTACGGCCTCTACACACTAATAACCCCTCCAAAAAAGCTCGTCTATACGCGCTAATGGAATTCATAGGTTTTGACATGTACCCCACCGTGACCAGAAAGTCGAGCCGGTGAAAGCCCACCGCTGAGGGAGGGGACAATACTGTGTATTTCAAATGCACTTAAAAACTTCTAGGGGCTTAATTTCCACGGGTGGGTCACTATGGCGGTTGTCGTAACGGACTACTAGAGATCAGATAGAGGTCTTTCGTGAGATTCCAGGAGACAAGACGGAGAGGTTTTGATGTATACGATAGGCCTATGTCATTCCCGAAGATCAGGCGATGAGAACGAGCCCCAGACCTTGTGGATCGGTGAAGAATTGGTGGAGAAATGGGCAGGAGAAAGCGCAAAGGGGTGCTCGGATATAAGAAATGATGTTCACACGCCCGCTGCCACCATTATAATGACGCACTGCTTTTGATCGCCGCCATCATTTGCTTCCAAATTTGACGTACGGAGTCCTCATAGGTCGCATACCGTGCCATAGGTCTCACATTCCGACTTGATGTATTGCACGGCCTGGTATTATGCAAATGGCCCACTACCTAGACTGGCCCACTAGGCAGTCGCTGATAATACGAGAAATCACGACAAACCAAAGCAGTTAAAAATGGCAGAAAGCCAGAGGAAGAGCGAACGAGCAACGCTATATGGGGCTTTAGCACAGGTTTCGAGGGATTTCGTTAAAGAACGTTTAATTTAATTTAATTAATCTTCGGCGGGATTGCGTGGGCCCGGCGCGATGCAATATAATCACGCTGCGGTTTCGCTGCGCCGTAGGGAGCAGTAGCTGCGATGAGCTGTCTTCTGTTGAGAAATAGCTGCGCGTGGGTCAGCTGTTGGGCCACATGGGATTCTCGAGGGAAAATAAGAAGAACAAAGGCGATGGTCACCAGAGGATTGCGAGAGGAAGACGAAAGGACGTTGGATGAATGGAGAAAAGTACAAACATGTCCAAAGAATCGCGAAGCATTTCGTTAAAGAACGGTTAATCCCAGGAGCTATATGAACAAGGAAAAATTTCACCATGCATCCATTTCAACCGTGAGAATTGGTCCAGTACCTTCATTCGCTTCGTTAAAATGGTGCAAGTTGTGAATCATGATCATCTGCCACAAGTTAAATGCCAATGTTCTGCTTAACAGCAGACGATGGACTCCAGTGGAAGCCGACTCGGATGGCGTAACGGTCCGATGGTTTCCGACGATCATTGATCAAACTGTTCTACTTTTAACTTTATGATTAACTAGCCTGTGTGAGTAGCAGCGCGTAAGGATGTAGGGTATTTTCCTTCCCAGCCATACTATAGGGCAGTGGGCTCGCTGAGCAGTGAGCTCGTGGGCAGAGTAATCAGTTATCTAGCCGAACCGGAACTGTTCCGAGGCCCGTAGAATAGATTGCCGCACTGCCCCGCCAGAAGTTTTGATGAATTTTGATGGGGGAACAGTTCCGCCTTTTGCATCAAAAATTTGTGCCTCGGATTTCCCAGTGATACACCCGAGCCTCGGGAGCCGAGATTATGCGAGATTGACTTTTGTTCGCCTCCCGATCTCTTAAACCCTGGCAACCGTGGTGATATCAGCCATGGGCGTCGATGGTATAGACAGCAACAGGCTATAAGCATCTTCGCGGCTGACTGATAGCGTCTCTGTTTCCTTCCCCACTCTTAACGTCTATGTACCGTTCCAAATTTCGTTCTCTCCACATCGACAATAACAGCATTGCGAGTTCTACGCAGGACGAGGACTCTGCAGACACCCTCCTTGATTCCGCTACCACTTTGCTGCGGATGCCAAGTAAAGGTAGCTGTACTCATATCATGCGGCCAGATATGTTGCTAATGCCATTGCTCTGGAGCACCGAAGCGATCGTGGTTTACCACCTCCCGCACCCTGCGTCTATCATCGTTGATTCTCCACTCGGCCTTGGTCGCGATCCATTTGGCTTTGGTCGGAATTTGGGCCAGAGGATTAGAGCACCGATTCACCGTCGCTCTAGAAAATGAGAAGTTTGTCTCTTTCCTGATTAGTGCCACCACGACAGCGTTCGGAACCGTGTGTACCTCCAGATTTCTTTGAATGTTGCGGGATGTTTTAAATTCTATTACAGATATATTCCGCGCTGCTGGTGTTCGCGACACAGACACTTTCCATGAGACGGAGTCTACAAATGGATCAAGTATTGACTGCTACTCATGACAACGCCGCTGCTTGGGCGGGAGTCGGTGCAGCAATTTCGTATCTGTGGTCGCAGAAAACGGTTCCTGCCCGTGCATCGATGATCGGAGTCCTTACAGCCGCGTTATATCTTACGACCATTTTGGGCCTTCACATCACCACCTCCTCACTTTTTTCTTTGGTGACGGTCGACTCAACCCGCTCATTTCACGCCAAAACCCACGGCTTACCGAGTTTCAACAATAGTCCCGAGGCCTCTGATATGTAGGCTGATCCGTTCAACTGGAGAGTAATCGATATTAATACCAGCTCGTAAAGTTCAGATATGGAGGTGTACGCCGCCGGATCTTTGTATTATCTTCCCTCTATCCTCGATAGTGCGACAAGCCTAGGGTTACATGAAGGAACGCTGTATGATGTGCTGAACATCGATGCAATACTAGGCAATGCTACTGTCGATGCCTCAGGCTTCAACGTTACTTGTGGTTACGTGCTGGACGTTGCCGGGCTCCAGTCTTCTGATTCGAATTGGTGGGAAAGCGCAGACCGTCAATATGCCATCCCTGTGACTCGTAAGTAGGATGATCCAGTTTGGCATGGTGGGATTCCTAATCCCCAGATAGAGCCAGGCATGATTTCGACAGTGCCAAATTTTCTCAATGCCTCCATCATTCTTTACAGCACCATTCCGATCGTAGATTCCAGTCTCAAAACTGGACCAAAGGTGAATCTCACTCCACCGATGATTACCTCCGTTTCCTCTATCCAAATCTTTCAATGCTCTCTGTCTCTGGTCAACCAAACGGCAACTGTGGATGCCCAATCCCGACAATTTCAGGCACTAGGCCCGGGTTTCAAAAAAGCTGCTTCGACTTGGGTGCCATACGTGAGCCCAATGAACAATGTGACAACCAATGGGAATTGTTTTATAGACTCAGTTCGTGATTCACTCGCATTCTCGCGCCTTTCTGACTGCGCTAGTGGGCGACATGGTTCCGTAGGATGCCCAGCTCTGACTTTCAGATTGCCGTGAGTTATTATACTTCGATGGCCTCTGTGGCAGACATGTGAGTGCACCACTTATTCTAGACATATCCCATTGTCTGATTGCGGTTCTCAGATATTTGATCCAGAAACTTAATTTGCCTGCGGCGAATCACAATAGTATAATGAATGTGACACTTCATGAAGTCGAGAATGCCCTATCAATCATCGTTGCCTCCATGTTTTGGACATGTAAGCACAAAGAACAGTGGAATTATTGACTTCATAAATTGAAAATCCAGTGGGTCATATACCCCCGTCACACAGAGCTATCTCGTCCAGTATTAGAGGATTACCAAATGGGACCTCCCAGGACTCCCTTTCCGACGTTCCGAAATCGCCAATTCTACTGCTAGGAAATGCCAATGTCACTGAAATATTTGCACAAGCGCGGTTAGAGGTACACATCCAACTGCCGCACCCACCCACATTCAGGAGCTGACCGTCCCACAATAGTTGAGCATAATCGCGGTGCGTAGTCAACAACCCTGCCCGCCGTCGTCCAAGCTAATGCATCTTAGGTCTCGGCCGGCCTTGCGATATCAATAATTTTAATGCTGCTGGCCTTGCCATCTCTATTGTTCCACCAGGGCTCAACTGATGACAAGAATCTGTCGGTCAATGGCACTGGAATCCTCCACGCAATATGGTTGTATCGCAACCATCCCGAGCTTGAAACACTGCTGGAGCAGGTGGAGCATCCAACCGATGATAACCTGCGTGCTGCGGGGCTGGTGCAGACGAGATTGGTTGGTGAACATGTTCAGAAGGAGGGGAGAAATGAGTTATTTTAAGTAGCTTGGAGAGCCGGGCAATATATTTGGGTCTGCAGGATACGAATCAAAACCTGTGGCAGAAATCCTGGACGATGTTGTCACGCAACTAGCCTCCCGTTTTGGTCTGAACATTTGTTTAAAGTCGCAAAGTATAATATTCTCGTTTTCTCCGTAAACGCTATCGGACCGACTTGAACCGAGGAGTTTCACTTCTGCGCAAATTTAATAGTATACATTTATACACTCGGTACGCGTAGGATTCACATTGCAGAGATACAAGTAATCGCCGCGTTGCGTGGAGCGTGCCGATATTCATGACCCCCGACCGACAAGAATTCACAAATAGGGACGGTCAGGGATGAGATGTTTTTGTCTTCCGTTTCATTTTGGTGCTCGTTGATGCTAGGGGTGTGGCATGCGACTCTGAAATCAACCTCGAATTACCCCGAATTTATTCAAATTGCCCAAAATGCATCCCCTCAGCCATCATGCCCAAAATTTGAGGACCACACTTTGATTCGGAGTCCCTTTCAATCTGTGTTCTTTCTTCTTTTCTTTCTTTCCCACCCCAGATCTTCGCCCTGGATACATTTTGGGTGATCAGCTACAGAGCCGTTGTGGGGACATCTTCGGCTTGCGAAGATTCGGGTCCAATTTGATAACGAATTGAGGGCCACGGTTGCATTCAAGCCTCGAGTTATGCGCCGTCCCGCAACTAGTGATCATGATGTTCTAACGCGCGCTGCTCCACTCGAGGCCATTTAACTGCCTGTAGGTCGAAGTGTCATCAAACGCATGTACAACCAAAGAGAGAGGATTTCCTTCATATGCGGCTCGCTGAAGCGAACTTCGAGGTCGAAGTCAAAGTCGCGTTGAAGGTGCAGGTCCCGAGCTTGCATAGACAGCGGACCAGAGCGGAAGCGAGAGCAATTAATGGCAAATATTTGATTCGGGTCCTGAGTCGGGATACCGTGTCAGTGGATGCATCGGTACATATTTCGGGATTTCAGAAGTACTCGAGTAGTGTTGCAACGAGCTATAACGAGGAGGGAGCAAAATATTAATGCGGATATCACGGAGCCCACTGGAAGAGGCAGAGCGGGACCTCTCGCCGCATGCGCACAGGCATGCACATACGTAGGGAACACAAGCATGAAATGAGTACAGTCGAAGTCCTCAAAACCCATACCTGTCGGTGGACGCCTAAAGGTATGGGTTATTAGGTGATATGGGTTGTCAGAAAGGTCATTTTTTTCGGGCAAATATGAGGTCTATAGTGATGTATACACTACATACTGCTTCTCCGCGGCAATTGTATGGAAGTGATCGGTTATTTGAGCCTCGCATGGTTTTCATGTCATCCAGATGCGCCTGACGTCCAAATCTGGCCAGGAGGCCTCGAGCTGACGGGCAAAAGCATCGTCGCGGTCCGAAATATACTCCGAAAGAGTTGATGCTGCCTCCAAGGCCTGTTGACATGAGGGCCTGGGTACCAGACCAGTGGAGTCGTGGTCGTCGCCAACATGAATCTTTAGCATCTGTTCCCCCGCCAGCTTACAGCCATTGGCAGTACTGAAGGCGTGGATGAAAAATTCCCTGCTTTGGGATGTTTTCAAAGAATTCCTCAGATCTCAGCCAGTTCTTCATGGATTTGGATGAAATCATGCTAGATAATTGGACTAATCCATGCAGAATTAGTGATAGAGAGAAACCAGTCAAAATATTTCATAGTGGATAATCTTGCATTTCAGGCTGTTTGGATGTTGGATGCCCTCTAGCAGGCCTGGACCTTGTTCAAAGGGCCTAGTTTTGTGAGACAAAAGACTTATGTGGATTATGAATTATATAATAGAGCCAGAATTTTATAAAGTTCACGGTTGCATTCAATTCTCACAATATTTCGAGATCAGAGTGGATTGCCCATTGTCCAGAAGGGTTTACAGGCATCATAGACTGAATTATCTGGTATTCTGGCTCTATTACATCTTTCTAAATGTATGTTAGTTCACTGTTGCAGATGATCAGTTCATTTGAACATGTTTGGACTATGCTAGAAATCATTTATTGCGGAAACAGTCCGAAATCACAGGCCACTCAATATAAAGTATTTTCCCAAGTTTCTTTCTATCACTAATTGCGTATGAATTAGCCTGGAAGATCTGGCTAGGTTTCATCTGAATTGGTGCAAAACCGACTGAGATCTGGGGAATTCGCCGAAAAACATCCCAAACAGGAAATTTTTCATCCGCACCTTCGGTACTGTAAAATTTTGAGCTACCTATGGGTTATGGGGTTACAGAATACAAGACGGACCGCCGCTTCGCTCCGGCATCCTCGAAGAGAAATGGAGTCATGAATGTTATTTAAATTAGTGCGAGTGAACAATACAAATATAGCAAAAAAAGACACAGGAACTTGACCAGAACAAATGAAAACCAAGTCCAACTCTGACTGCGAGACTTTCACAAAATACTTCAATAAGCCCAACCAAAGGCTGTCAGAAAATATATTTTGCACCGTGTCCAATCGATGGATGAAGGAGCCGAGCGTGGGCATTAAAATTTCCAGTCGATCAACGTCATGGAGCAAAAAATTGAACCAACAAATAGGGAGCCATTGGATGTGGATGGAAGGCGACAACAGAACAGCAGTGGCAATTGAGTGAAGCAGAAAATGACCGCGATAGATAAGAGCAAGCGCAGACATCGTCACGGTGGAGCTAGCCTAGAAATACCCGCTATTCAGTAGAGTAGAAGTGGCCCAGAGCCAATCCAGAGTAGACCAAGGTCCCAGAAGCGGAAAGAAGTGAGGTGAGAGCATCAAAGGATGTTGCGCAAGTCCAGTAATTTGAGAACGAGGGAAACGGGCAAAAGATTCCTTCTCGTCTGAACGACAGACACTACGGGCTTTATATATCTGGAGAATCTTCCGTGGCATTGCGTGGCAATTCGGCTTGATCGAAATAAAAGTGGCTGCGTCGTGGGCAGCAGCAACCGCGATCAACTGAGTTCCGTTGAGAATCAACTGCGGGTAGGTCAGCTGTTTAGCCGGATGGGGTTCTTGAGGGAAGATTTCAAGACGGTTTAGGATGCATTCCAAGATCTGCCAATGCGGACTATTATGGTTGAAACCCGCTCAGACTGCGCGAGGTCATTTGACGTCGAGGAATGAGAGCTAGGTGGAAGTAGGAAGGAAGGAGATAAGCCATATGGGGATGAAACCAAAGAGATACAAAGAATCGCGAAGCATTTCGTTAAAGAACGGTTAATTATGGATTTTACTGCGAACAAGGTACGTGAATGTCACGTGCCATGTCACGATCCCGGACCGCGGACCGTATCCGGGCCCGAGCGGGCCCGTAACTCTGCCGATTGATACTCACAGCATCGTATCTACCACAGCCTTTCCATATGCTCATTGACTCACATCAGTTTCCGGATGTTCCGGTAACCTATTCTCCACACTTATGCTATGCTAGGCTATGCTTTGACTCAACCGCATCACGGACCTCCGGTCGTGTTGCCAATTACATTATATCTCCTTTAGTTTTGTATATCACTATAAATAGTGACCTGTATCGTAGTTGTAGTTCAGTTTGAATATCAACTAAGATTGTGTCTACTCCTCTGGCATACTCTTCGGAACTCCGCTCTGAAATCGGGCTCCGGGCGTAGTGAAGGGCGCAGCACACGAGCTGAAGCCAAAGCCCATTCCTACATCATATAGTCGACACCACCGTACGGGCCCGGTCGGCCCCGCTGGACTTATACTATTTGTCTCCCGACCTTCGGACTTCCCGTAACCTCGGCCCCTCCGGCCACCTCGGTATCCGGTACTTGACAGTGAACAGCAAAAATTTATGAGTTACAAGGACTTATGGATTACGAGGACTATGGATTTTGAGGACTTCAACTGTATCACACCCGGGGTGCGCCGCCCATGAAGATCCAGATAGAATTTTAAACCTGCATGAAGCATTTTGTCCTGATCTGCGTGAAGAATTTGGGGAATACAACTTGAGCCCAGAGTGAATGAATGTATAGCATATCCCTCCAGTTTCAGCTTCGTCAGCCCAAGGGAAAACGAACAGGATTCTCGAGTGTATGTTCGAAAGATGAAAGGGGGTCAAGGAAGGAAAATCGCGTCGCCGGGGATTTCAGAGCTACATAGAGGATGCCTTGAGGGTGACTTCGAATGATCCTAGGCAATGCATTGGGGTAACGGAACTCGCACAGAGGAAGAGAATGCTTCCGCTCACTATGAACCTGGAGAAGAATGATAATTACAGGGATACCGGAGAGCGATATGCAGAAAGAGTAGAGTGGCAATTGCAATGCAGCGTGCCCATGATCACCGCCACTGCCCAGATGTGTGAAAGGACGAGACCCTGATGCGAGAAGAACCCTCAAGAGAATAATAATAGCCAGTCCGAAGACGCGAAGAGGTTGGAGTTAGATGTGGATTTGAGGTTGGGTGTGGGAGATGCGTGGATTAAGCGCAATGGGCCCGACACTTTTCCTGGTCACGTGAAGGCCTGACCAAAGCTGAGGCTCATTGTTCGCTGTATTAAGACACTTGTGGCTTCGCGTTTCGGTGATTCCAGTGCGCCAACAATGAGAAAGAAATATATTTTGTAATTAAAACGAAAAAACAATTGTTTTAACAACAATCGCAGTCACGAGCCTGAGCATTTGCCACCTACCGTTACTCTGCACCTCGCCACCGCGATGCCCGCTGGTAAACCTTCCACTGCCGGTCCCGATAAATCTTTCTGCAGCACTTGTTCACTTTGGAAGCTCGCAACAGACGAATTCTTCAATATTAAACTCGGCAAATGCCCCAAAACCTGTCGCGTCTGCAATCAGAGGAAGAAAGAAAAGAATAAAAACAAACCGAGGGACAGTACTGCGACCGGGCAGTCATACCCCACAGATAGCTGTGATGCCGATGAAGATTTGTCGGACCTTCCTCGATTTACGCTGGAAGAATTTCTCGCGATTATTGCCATGGATGAGAACGCGAGATCATTTGTCTTGTCAACGAACCAAATCCTTTATGGTTGAATGTATGGTCTCACAGACAACTCACGTTACCGGATATCCGCTGGTTTTCGTCGCGTCAAGAGACAAGCACGTGAGCGTGTAACAGGCCCCGTTGGCATCAATAAATCAACGCGCATCTCAATCACATCTTAATTATTTATTCAAGACAAGTATGTACTTATTCACAAAATAGGAACTTGACAACACAGGCTTCAAAGCGCTAGTATCCTGATTCGGGAGACAATCGAGAGATAGTGGCCGTCGGCATCCTCGGCCGATCATGTGACCAGGAATTGTGTCGGGTCATTTGCACGTAGTCATGCATGGCCATGGGCGGAAAAGATCAAGAAGAGAGAGCGAGGAAGAGACCGGTACAACCTGAGGAAAGCGCCTGGACCGAGACGATCCCGAGAGTAATTATATTTGAATCAGCTTCCTGGAAGAGCGCATTACTGGTGGAAAGGAGCTCGAGCAGTCTTGAAGGTGAGTGAGTGGCCATTGATGCATAGGTTGCATCGAGTCCTCGGACATCCTGAAATACCTACGAGTCGATTAACAAAGCGCAGAGCGGGATCTCTCGCCGCGCGCGCACAAAAAGGGATATAATCAATGAGTATGCCAGAGTGTACACGCGTCGCCGCGCTGGTCCGAGAGCCACGAGATGGCTCCAATGGCTCTTGCGCAAACTCTCTATTAATTCTGTTTACCTTAGCTCCCCAATACCCTCCCTCGAATGCGCGTGCTTTCTAGTGCTTTGTTTTAGAACATAAACTTTTTAACCTAGCCTTGAATACATCGTGGTAGCCCCGAACAACGATAATTTACTGAATTCCGTGGCGTTCGGATGTGTCGGTGTCAGATTGCAGGGGACTGTCAGAATCCTATGAATGTGCGAGCATTCGTCGTGTCAATAACAGTACTGGTGTCTCAATGAGGCCGCGCAAATATATTCCGCAGACCCGTTTGGCTTGGGCGAGCCCATAAACCATATCGGGACATCTCCAGAGCCGAAAGTATCACATCGCGCGAGTTTGAGCCAATATAAAACATATACTTATTGCGGTCGGGGGAACCAAAGGGGTTCGACCAGCGTTCAATGGTCAGTCATTCAACTCAAACATGCAAATTGGCTCTGCCATACTGTAGTATTTCATTCAAATCGACACTGGATGTGACGCGTCACCACCCGTTCTGTTCGGATATTGTTATCCATCGGCGGGAGGGTATTTAGCACATGCACGTACTCGACGGGATCGAGCATCGCGGATCGCCCGGTGGAGCCACTCAATTGGGTGTCCAAGAATACGAGGATCCTGTGCGATGCATGTGTTGCCTGAAGGACGGAGAACATTTAGCTCACCAGAACGCGCGCTTCTCGAGTTCCTCGGCGACAGCACTCGTCCGCGCCTTGAACTTGTGGCGATGCAGGCCAAGATCCTGCGCCAGCCGCAATCCAAATCCAGTGATTAACCAGGCGGAGCGAGGATTGGAAGTACAGTGGAGAAACTGAACAGCGAGCTATGAGGAGAGAAAATTAAGCTTCTGAATGTTGACCATGGAGGGGAAACCTACACAGTAGGCTTGAATATCGTACAGCGTTGGTGGGTGACGCAGAGAGTGGCCGCACAGTTCGACTTGATTATACCACTTCCACGCAAGCTTTTGGCGCTCTGTATGCGATATGGCGAGCTCCGTGACATAAAGCGCGCCTAAGGAACAAACCAGGAGGAGAAGCGTCCCGAAGCCCAGGTTGCGCATGTGAAGTCGTTGGTGGACGCACTCCTCGAATGTGGGGCGATGCAACACCGGGATAAACAGATTGACGTTGGAGAAAAACAGGGACACGAGGGAGTGCATGAGATGATCGGCCAGAAAGGATAGGCTGTGTGGTGGAATCATAAGGTCATCTCCCCACTGCATCGACGTCATTTTAGAGTGCATTTCCCCAAAATGAGGGAAGACATACCGGTCTCGTCCACGGTTCCGTCGCTGGTGGGGTCCTATAACATGTTTGCGGCGCCGTGGTTCCGCCGCCGGACGTGACTACCACAGCAGCCTTCACCAACATAGCGGCGCTGGACTTTCCCCGGAAGCCAGGGTCCGGCGGTGCATTGCCCAGGGAAAGTGCACGAAAACTATCCGCAATATCGGCGAATTCTGAATCTTCTGGGTGGGGAGGAGAGAAAGGTTTCTCAATCGAGCGAATTGCTCTGGCGTATAGAGGCGGCATGGGTGGACAAGGCTTTGATTGTTGCAGTGACGCTTCCGCGGTCTTCAATCGCCGCTCCAGATCTGCAACATAATTACTGCCATAGGAATCATACGAGGCTGAAAGTTCAGCGGCATCGCCCACATTGAGAACCTGCGGAAAACAGTGAGGAAAGTCAATCCGCGACTGTGAAGAGAAATACCGCCGCTGGTCCCTCGTAGGTGCAATTACGTTGAAATCTGACGCAGGAGGCGCATCTCTCTCCTCCATCGCCTAAAAAATCTTGAGAACGGAGCGTAAACGCAGATGGCTCGACATACATCGCTCTTGATTAGCAGAGAACGACTGAAGTTTAGGAATACCACTGCGTATCGTAATTCATGAACATTGGACTCACATTTTCTACGCCGGCACGCGTCGCAAGCACGTTTTTTCTTCTTCTGTGAACCATGCTCGTCCATGGACGTCGCCTCGCTGGCGGACATGGTGGTAGCGTACAAGGTCAACGATGGATATCACCCAAATCACGGAAGGTGTTCCGTTTTGAGGCGGTGCAGCGGGATTAACCGTTCTTTAAGCAAATGCCTCGTCGGCAGTGCAATTGCCCCATGTAGGTTATCTCCATTCTTTCGCTCTCTTCTGTCGTCCTCAAGATCATAAATTCCTTCCCCATTTTGCATTCAAAATTATCCCACTGCGGAAACTTCGCCGCAGTACTCTCTTTTGAAGGCAGCCTTCACTTCCCCATTCGCACTGGCTGACCTCGTCAATTGTCTTCTTCTATCACTGCGGCCTGCCTAACGTCGCCGGAACGGAACCAAAATCTTTCATCTGGCCCATCCCTACTGTCATCCGCAAGCATACGCAGCCTAATTTGCCCCGCGGCACAAACTTTCTGCTTATTAATGAGCCTGCGGCCACATACGCTCCTGCGGATTCTCCACACATAAATGGGCTGCATCGCTTGCCCTTACAATCGGTGTTCGCTCACTTCTCTGGTCGTCTCTGGTCCTCAAATATCTTGCTCTGCTACTGTTCGGCTTCTTCTGTGATCCTGTGATGCTGTCTGGACTGCGCCGGTTGCTACACTGATCACTCTCTCGGTCTCTGCTGTCCGTTCCTTCAATTTGGGCACAAAATCCAAGCAATCTCATCCGTCTTCTTGGCTATTTGAGGCTCCTTTGAACATCTGGAAATATAAATGGTGATCTAGGGGATTCAAGAACCGCAACGAGCTACCCGACAGTACATTTCTTTTTTCCCGTAGCTGAGATCTCCTGTCGACGAGATTGTGCAGCACATTACAATCCCTATCTCAATTCAATGGCTCAGACTGTTCCTCAAGGCGTTTCACTCACTCCTCTAGGCTCCATTGTTGCAAAGCAACTTCTCCGTCGATGAAGGCTCAGCAACCTATTTCTTCTCTGTATCATTGTGTAATTGTATTTCGCCTATGCTTGGAATAATATTTGTCTGACATCATCTTCCGGTCCGGGGGTTTGCCAGAGCGAAGCGGCGGCAGGTCTTGTCTTTGTTCTCAGTCCCACCTCCTGCTGTGTCAGTTGTGCTCGAGGACTTTCAAGAAAGGACGAAAATCCGCGTCAACTTGAAGCTGCCAGACAAAATCCAGCCGTGGCTTCAAGAATCAAGAATTTTCACTAACCAGCTCACAAAAGTCGGGAATTCTGGCCAAGCCTCGGCTCGGGCCAGACGCGTTAATTTAAAGGTGGATAACTCTGGACACCGAAGATGGCGCGCGAGACAAGACGAAGATCGATTCAATGCGTGTGGCAGCATGAGACGGCGACTTGATGTGGTGGCACGGAGAAAGCCGCGTCACGGTTGTTTGCATTCGAAGACTTCGGCAAGATTTGATGGCCGGAGTGTGGCGAGAACGGCTGCACTGATCATGTGCGAAATCATGATGCCTTGGCGTCCGCTCGTCTTTTGTTTTTCTCCACTTGTCTCGTCGGGCTTTCTTGACGCGTGTATACGCACCAACTCTCTTTCAAGCGCTCTTTTTACTGGTTTCGAGTCAAAATGACCAGTCTCTACGTTTGCGTCGCTCTCGTCCTGAGCCTCTGCGCTGCGGAGGTGCGCTCTCCTGGTTCATCTTGAAAAGAAACCGGATTCATGACTAGACCGGTAACCGATCTGTCTACGGGACAAACTGTCGTACGGGACAAACTGTCGTGTCTACCAACAGTTTGTCCCGTAGACAGATCGGTTACCGGTCTAATTCAAGCAGGTCCGCGCAGCAGACGCCGGCGCCGCTCTACCGCGCCTGGAACCCACCATCTCCGACCACTTCTACACCGTGCGTCTCACTCCAGTTTCCCGCATGCCATCCCTTTCTCACATCTGCCCCCGCGCCACAGCCCAGCCTCGCCGAGTACAGCAGCGCGGGGGACTACACCCCCGATTGCAGCCATCGCACTCGCCATGGGCGGCTGGCTTTAGGCTGCGAGCCGTATGCGATAACCCTGGCCGGGCGTATGGGAGAAAACTCGATGACCTTAAATCAGCTATTGAGCGATATACCTCTTACTTCATTTAGAACTACCAGTCGCCGCGCTCTTCAATTGGATTATATTCCGTGTCCCCTCCCATCTCCGGTGATGTACTCGAGCTTAAGCTAAACTGAAATCAAACCATCCAAGTTCAACTGGCCCCGAGAGTGAGGATTGCTCCTTCGGAGACGCCCATGCTGTTGGCGCCGCCGTTGGTTTGGCTGTAATCGCGAGTCAAGCGGACAGAGGGAGGGCGGGGGACAGTGGAGACATAGATGGTGCGCATGGGAAAAATAAGGATGATGGGAGGCGCGGCGAACAAGAGGAGAACGCGTGACGCGATGAGGAATAGAGAGGATGCCACCAACGACGAGCACGAACGTTGCGGACGATGCGTGACGGCGGAAAGCGACGAAATACAAAGGATGCGAGGCGCAAGCCTATGCGAGAAGGAATGAAACGGGGCGGACGAGGAGAACGGGTGTGGGACAACGCGGACGCCATCAACGGCGCGCAGCACAGGGAGGACGAGCAGCACAGGGACAACGGAGACGACGCGCACCTGGGTGCAGATGCCATCGTGTAAAGTCACAAGTGATGGGGTTGGAAGGGTGAAGGAGTAGTTTGAAAGAAGAGAAGCGGGGGATTCTGAAGAACCCACTCGAAAACGCGCTGGCCTTTATACGTTTGCGGTGTCGGGCCGTGTTTGTGCAGAGTCATTAATTTAGGAGGTGGGATGACGTCGGTGCGGATGTGATCGAGTTTTGAGAAAGTTGTGCGTGGCGGTGTTGGCGCGCGACTTGGCGGTGTTGGGGAGTCGGGTGCGCCTGCGCGGCGTCGGGCCAAGTAAGATACGGAGGAGTGGGGACGATTGTGCGCAGGGGCGAAAGGGAGGAGAGCGCGGGAAAGCAACGGGATGAAGCATCGATGAGGGAGCAAGAGCCTCATTCGAGCCGAATAGTGGAGACATCCAAGGTGCAGAAGGGGGGAAGAAAACAGATAGCCAGGGAATATGAGGAGGAACCTTCTCGAAAAAGGGCGACAGAGAGCTGCGGGCGACGTGTTCGCGAAAACGGACAAGTGGCAACTTTGGCAGGGATCGACCAGCGAAAATTCCAGCTTCATTCGGAGTGGCCCTTGAATCCAGGGTCCAGCTCATCCGTGCCTCCTGCGCAGCCTGCGAGGCGTAGCCGTAGTGCGCGTTCGATCGTTGAGGGTGAAATTTAAGACAAACAACCGCATCAGCACGTGCCCGAAGCGCTCTAATTCTGCTGCCACACTTACACGTGCAAAGTGACCCCCGCAGCGCGGGGAAATAAAAGCTGATGCTTCAAAAATTCAGGAATCCAGTGTCATGAACAGCCGCGAATGGGACAAAATCCAAAGACGAGAAAAAAAAAAATTCGATGAAGCCAACCCAAGGCTCGACCCCGAGTCGAGCGGGTGACTCTTGCGTGGTAACGATATTAGGTATTGCAGGTGCGGTCCCACCGCTATCGAGCCGATATCAGCTTGGTTTGTATCCTGTATATCTGGGTATCAAATCGGTGTTCTTACATCCATCGACTCGCGGATGGCTTGGATTCTGTTGGAACAATTCAGTCCACCCTCTCTCATCGAAGGAAAATACAACCGCAGCCAAAAAAAGAGAATCATCCTGAATCATCCCGGAAGAAAGCCCGAATTATCCATTAATTGCTCGAGCCGGATTCGAACCGGTGACCCTGCACAGTTGTCTTGAACAATTGCCATGCAAGTGAAGCAGGTGCGGTCCCACCGCCCTCAAGTCTTATCAGCCTCATTCTTAACCTGCAAAAGTGGGTTAAATATTCGTACTCTGGCCAACACAGATTCGATTTCAACGAATCGTCGGACTTGTCCACCGAATTTGGACGCCACATTCAGCTGCATAAGTCTTCAACCAACCATCACTGGCTTCACGGTACCAAAAAAATTGCGAGTCACATTAAGCAGGTGCGGTCTCACCGCCATCGAGCCGATATCGGCCTAGTATGCATCACGTATACCTGCGTATCAATCTGGTGTGCTTACAGTAAATTCATCGACTCATTGATACCTTGGATTTTGTTGATCCAAATCCAGCCCATTCACGTCAGGGAGTTTACTCCTGAAGTTGATCTGCGAGAGCGAAATCCGGAGAGAGACAGAGAAAAAGAAAACCTCGACTTGTAGCATATGCTCGACCCGGATTCGAACCGGTGACCCTGCGCCGTCAGCGCGTCAACTATTCTGCATATTCTGCAGGGTGCGATCCCACCGCCATCGAGCCGATATAAGCCTGGTTTGGATCTTGTATGCCTGCGGATCTGAGGATAAATGTAGCGTGCTGAGGAGCATCGACTGACATATAGCTGGTAATATATTGGACAATTCTCATCATCCACTCAACGTCAAAGGAGTAACAGAGGTCATAAGTTTTGAGGTTGATCTGCGAGAGGATTGAAAAGAAAAAAAACTGCGTCTTTATGGCTCGATCCCGAGTTGAACGGGTATCCCTGCATAAATCCAGAGCTTCTACATAGGTGAGGCAGGTGCGGCCCAACCGCCATCGAGCCGATATCAACCTCACTTTTAAGCTGCATAAACGGGTGGGTAAATATTAGGGCTGCACTTGATTCAACGAATCGTGGACCTGGTTCACCAAAATTAGACCATGAACGTTTCAGCTGCCGGAATTTCAGGACCATTCGGTGAGCAGCAAAATTGACCTCGATCCCTGAGCACTCGAAGTACTCGCTATAACTAGACGACGTTAGTTGGGCTGAAGAAGAAAAAAAAACGGTTTGCGCCCTGTAAGGCTCGACCCCGAGTCGAACGGGAGACTCTGCCCAACGTCGCGCGGGAAAGATTCTAGGTGTTGCAGGTGCGGTCCAACCGCCATCAAGCCTTATCGACCTCATTCCTCACCTGCACAGATGGGTTAGTAGTAAATATTAGGACTGCCCTCAATTCAGCGACTCGTCGAACTTGTCCACTCAAAAGTAGACCGTAAACATTTTAGGTGCAAGGACTTCACTCAGGATTGCTCGTTGAGCAGCAAAAGTGTTAAAAATGTTAAACCAGGTTCGTGGCCCGACGGCCCCGACCCCGAGTCGAACGGGCGTCTCTGCACACTGCCAGCATTTTTTCATAAGAGATGGATGGAGCTGGGAGAAAGAACAGCATGGGCAGAATACGAATCTTCAATGTTGAATCAGCAATGGCCATTGGCGACGAATCAGCAAAGGTTAGTCTCAGGCCATATACTCAGTGAAAAAAAAAACAGTTTTTGCAGAAGCCAAGCCTCCGTTACACGCAAAACGTCGAGTGGCAGATACACTATACAATTCTGATGCGAAGTTGAGCCGTGGGAAAGAGGATACCGCAAGATTGCCGAGGTGGTGGGAGATGGCGCTGCCACACAGCACCAGACACCGATGCGATGATCCGAATGTTGAACAACGACCGACATGACGCCGCCGTCATCACCCCGCTCCCCGTGACAGGCAACGAGCACATACGTTCGGGCGCTCTGATGGACAACGTCCGCAGGTCTATCGAAATTTAGATTTTTGACCAAGATATATATCTTTCGAAACTTTAGATATATGTCATAATGTCATCTCGAACATCAGGATATTTTTTGCACCCGGCTCGCAGTATAAGTTCTGGCTCAAAGTTTGATCCTTTTCCCTGAGATATATGATTCTGCACAGAAACTCGATATTTTTGTTAGGCTTTCGTAGATTACTAGAGGTACAGTAATCTCACTATATTTTAAGGGCTCCACTGCTCGAATAATGTGGGACAGTTTCCTATCAGCTTTTGCCAATAGCTGAAAAACTGCTAAAAACGGTTATGGAGGTAGAGTGCCTTTTTATGGGAAAAGTGTGTAAAAAATGCGGTGATGGTTGTGTTCTGTTTGTTCGTTCAATTTAACACGGTGAATCATTTTGAAATTCTTCTCCCGTGTATTTTCGAGGATGGGCACAGTGGTGCATATTCCTGAGGTTGTGTCTTTTTCATGCAGCTGAAAGCCGTGTTTTTGGATAAAAGTACGATAATAATGTTTCAGTATTACCCCCATACACACGCCAAACTGAAGAACTCAATCTAGCTAATTTTTGATACCACTGCACGATAAAACAAAACGATCTTCCATGTACTCCCCACGACGCAGCCCCGAAATCACCGGGGGCTTTTGCATGAATCGTTCCCACCAATGCAAGAGAAGCAGATGCGCAACACGCGCCACCGAGCCAACCAAACACATAGATGTGTGCACTAATTTGAGCCAAGCTGAGCAGTGAGATGAGTTTGGTCTACAACGTCCTCCCTCACCCGTGAACTGCCTATGGGGACTCTAAACCTCCAATTCGAGGTTCCGACTCCCACTTCAATTATCTCGAACTGAACCCTGTCCAGACGCCATCATGTGGACATACACTTGGAATAAATCGAGTCTAGGGCTTGGATAATATCCATATCGACCACAGATGTCAAGACCTGCAATGCAATGCTCCATCCCATTTATGAGCCTCCCGCACACGTAATAAACGGGGACAGAAAGACAGAAAAAATCGAGAGATATCGGTGCGACCCCCGGCCACATCTGCTTCTGCGGGAAAAATCATCAGCCTTTTTTCTTTTTTTCTTTTGCTCATCTTTGTGGATGCGGCGGGGACAAGACGCACTACGTTTCCCGATTTTCTCCGAGCAGGATCGCCACACGTCAGCTTTTATTTGCTGCCGCGGGAGTATAAATGTTTTCTGATTTTCTTTCGACGGCAGGGGGCAAGTAGTGGGCCACACCCTCTGCAAACACTGGCAGTTCAGGGAGGCCTAGAATGTACCTGAAATCATTATTATCTGGAACAGAACCAGGGTTTCAAGAGGTTTCGAGGGTACTTTCAGTGAAGCACCTGAAACGGCTTCAGGTACTAACGAGTTCAGAAATGCTTTCCGAGGCCCTGAAATATCACCTTTCCCAGCGTGGGTCGCCCGTGCGACCGCACGGAGATCGAACTAAATATTATTATTTAA
Organism: Mycena leptocephala; assembly: GCA_029378395.1. Lineage (NCBI taxonomy): Eukaryota > Fungi > Basidiomycota > Agaricomycetes > Agaricales > Mycenaceae > Mycena > Mycena leptocephala. The sequence continues at coordinate 95,186 of JARJLF010000671.1, read as the reverse complement.
TGGAATCGATGTGGCTGGTCCACCCGAAATTTCATTTTCTTCTGTTCTCGTTATTCAGTTCTCCGGTAGCCCGGGTTGCCATTCTAGTTATTGCGTATGAAACGCGCGCGCTCTGGGTTGTTCAAGGGTTTATTTTTACCGTGTCGTAAACCGCTCGGTGTTTCGATGCGGCATCCCACGCGATGTACGTAGCGCTCTACACATAATATACGCTACTATCCCGTTGTCCACGTGTTTTTGACTCAGCGCAACAGTCGGCGTCGTAGTACTTTATTTAGGCAGACCCGAACCTGATGTGCAGAGGTGTCGCCGTTTTCTCAGCTCAGCTTGTTTTCCGTTTCCCGTCGCTGACACGCCCTGCGCCCTGAAAAACGAATTGCCGTTAATCAACAGGGGTCCTTCCACATTCGGGGAAACATCCCTGACTCCTTTTCGTGATTTTCAAATTCGTATCGTGTCGCGTGGCGATGGACCTATACAAGCCTATACACCACAACACATGGCTGTAAGCGAAAGCCACGCGAGCCTCGCGTGGGCTCGCGTGGGCCGCTTAGGGTCGCTTCTCCCGGATTTAAATGTGCGGAGATTGCCGGTCATTTTTCAGTTCACCACAAACGGGGTTGTGTTACCATCATCGGGGTGATCGTTTATCAGGTGAATGTGCGGCATTATGTGCCGCTTCGCGGGCGTCTGAATTGAATGAATGGACGATCATTCTCTTTCATTCTTCGCGTAATCGGCATGTTACCCTGCACGGATGTAGTTTTTTTTTTTTTCTCCCCAGATGCCAAGTATGGACGAGCACCTCGACTCATACCCGTTCGGGAAAGATTTCCTGCGACGAGGTGGTCGCCGAAACTTTGAAACGGTTGTAGTCAAGACTGCGTGCGCAACGCCAACGGTGAATGGGAATATGTTTCATTGTCTAACTGCAACAAGCGTCGGTGTCAGGAAGCACATCGGAAGTCTCCACCCAGTCGTAAGTGGGTGCTGTCGTTTCAACCTGCGATGACTGGAATTAGCAATTCGATACCAAGCTGCGTTTGGAACCTCTGCCTCATCTCCTCACCGCTTCTCCAGAAGCGACTATGGAAGTGGGTGGTTATCTGTGAGAAAAGGTGCGGCGTGGTCAGAAGTATCGTCGACGGCGGAGTGCGAGGGGAGACACGCTTTGAGCCTGGACCTTGATCATCTACGTTGGCTCGTCCGTCCGTTAGGAGTTTCCACGAAGTAAATATCCAGTCGCGCTCTTGCCGACTGCCCTTGCTGCCATTTTCCAAGGTTTATCCCCAGAGCTATTCGCGAAGATTGCATCTTTGATCCTAGTAATTTTCTGCGTAACGCGTATCGGGGTGCGGCCGGAGTCGGCTTGGCGGAGGTCGCCAAAAACAAATTCTTTGAAAGTTCAGCCGCTCCAATTACCACGATCCCCCATTTAGTCTTTCTCCGCCAATATGGTGCCAAGACCAACCTTATGGCTCACTTGTATTTTACCCAGTCTCATTCCATCTCCTTGTATCCACTACCTTCGTCCGCCGCATATTTTGTCGATCATGAATCCCGCTGCTCTCAACCACCCTTGCCTCGTCTGTGGCCGACCCACTTCGCAGTGGTGTAGCCGGTGTCGTGCCGCCTTCTACTGTTCCCCTGAGCATCTGCAGAGCGTGCGTCTATGTGTCCATTTGCGCGTTAATATCTCACTGTTCAGCCCACAGGACTGGCCACACCACCGCGAACGCTGTCGCCATTCGGCTCCATATGTCTCGAACATGATCGTAACGCTGCCCTCAGTAGAGCTCGACTACGTTTCGGTCTCTGCCATATTTTTTCTCACAGATGAGGGTGCGTTAGTTTTATGCCACACGCCGCGAGCTCTGATTTTTCTGTCCCAGACCGACCCAAAATGATCACCTTGAGGTGTCGCTCACCACACCGCCCTCGGACGGTCTCTGTCCGGTCCCGCTGCTTCAGCCCTATTTTGATGCGCCACCCGACAGCATCGTCCTCACGCAAAACCTGAGCGGCGAGCTCCTGCGCTTTCCACTTCACGTATTTTATTCGCCTACCGCCCTCACAAAGGGGCCCCAATCAGCCGTTCCATTCACAACATCACCTCCGGGGCCGCGCCCAAGCCCTGGTGCGGCAATGTCGTGGCGCTCAAGTTCAGCGGTTCGCGGCGCCAAGGGTATACCGAGGCGAGCTCGAATGACCTCCCTGCTTTGTCTGCATATTTCCTTTCCTATAAGTGAACATCCCCTACGTGAGTAACATTCAGTTTTAACTTTTTACCTTTTAAATTTGTCCTGGCCTGATGTCGGAATTTCAAATTAGATGTCATCAATAATCAGAATTTTGCGCCTAGCTGTAGCATACGTCGTCCGCCTGCCTTTTATATGCTATCTTGCCCTTAATTACCATTTATACAGTGCCTATTTGTGTTTCTTTCTCAATATAAGGGGTTCCCCCCATTCTTGTAGCGTCATATCAGCATATGATCTTGATATCAATCAACGATACTTTTTGTCCAGTGGGATGCGTGGAAGTGGGCTAAATTTATCAGATCTGAACTAGTGAAACTTATAAGCAAATACCCAAGTAACTCTCCTCTTGGAACCTGTATAATTTGTCTGGCTGTATAATATGCTCGCCTTGCAGACAACGTATCTGCTCGAACGAAAAGTCCGGAAATTCGACCTCCCGTTACCGATGGAGACGTCCCAGTTTGCGGTGTTCCGGTCTGGGATAGTCGTGAGGCGTTGAGAATTTGTGTCGAGGACTAAGACATGGTTTGGATCGTGAGCGCCTCTAACAGTGCAATACATCTGTGCAGGCGAACGTTGGTTTGTAACACGTGGAGGTTCGCTCTGGATAAGATAGAATTGAACCTGAACTGAAATTCAATGAAGTCAACAGATGGGCATTGACTCGTAATTGTATCCCACTCAAACTGTCCGACAGATGAAAGAAAACAAGCAGGTCGCACGGAAAAAGTAAAGAAAAAAAAAGATTCATGCCAATCTCACCCGTCGAACAATAGCGCGCGTTGACGGAGAAGAATTGAAGATGGGAAAAGTAAAATGATATAATGATATACACGTGATGCTTTAAGGCTTGGCCAAGGGCAGAACTTCCGGCCGAAAATCACCAAGGCCTTGGTCAAGGGCTTGTTAAGGCCTTGGGCTTTGGGCGATCACTGGACGCGTGACCCAAAAAACCGATTCGACATTTCGACAGCAGCCAAAATTTGGTGTGATACCAGCGAAATTTCCGACATTGAAACGAAAATTTTGGCTTTTTTGGGTCTTGCAGGCAATTTTGAGCCCTGTGTGACGCTCGGGAGGTTCGACAAACGGCCGCGTGATGCGTGACCCTTGCCAAATTTCGATATCGATAGGGGGGTGCGTGATACGTGACTGTCGATTTGAACGAAATACTACAGTATATCATAAGAGTACAACTGCATAAGGGTGAATAATCATTGCTTTTGTTTGAAGTTGCACATTGTTCAAATGTCTTTCCTAGTCCTCATGCTAATCACATTTGAAATGACAGATTGATCCAATATTCAAAGGTCTAGCAACTAAATTACGAACTAATCTACCAAAAACAAGAGGAAAAAAATATGGATAGAGTTGGAACGTAGTGACATCAGACCCCATGTGGATGAATGGGATCCAACGCTCGTAAGGGACCTTTCTCGCCTTTAAATGTTTGACTGCATGATGCAGAGCCTCTGCCGCCTCACTAGCCTGAGGTTGTTTACCATCCCGAAATAGATGAGAGTAGAAACTCTCTGCAACCAGAGGTCCATCTACATCATTCATGGACCACAAGGTCCCAACTACACCTCGGAAACCTGCAGCAAGGAATCCTCCACCAAGATGAAATGACTCATTGACCAGTACAGCATCCCCCATGGCTGTCTGGCATGCAGCCAGGAATACAAATTGAGCATTGGGAAGAGGCATCTGGAGAATTGTTTCCAACTCTAATTCACCTCCATAGAGCAGGAGACAACTCTTTGTTGCATTTGTTAAATCCTGTGTTCCATGACAGGCCAAATGAACCCAAGAGCAATCTTGTAGCAAGGCCTTTACAGCATCAACTGCGGCTTGTTTTCCCCCAAGACACCCCACATCAGGCCGCCTGATGATAGCAGCAACCTTTCCGACCCCTCCGCCCACCCCTTTGAGGAAGTGCATTTTTTCAGGACCAGTATGTGTCACTCCAACAACACCAAATCTGTGTGTATTCCTGGGTGCCTCTTTAGTATAGGCTTCCAAAAGGAATCCCAATGTTGCTGTGTATGAATGGATGAACTCATCTGTGAGAGGGCATGCATGCAAGGGCAGTCTTGTGAATGCCCCTGTGGGCAGCCACCAGAGCCTACCATTGCAGATACCATGCTGCATTATATTATTAGTTGACAAGAAGAGAAATAATATGGCCACTGACTGATTCCAAAACCTGGTACACAGGACAAGCAATATGTGTCAAGAGCCAGGCCAGAAGATCTTCGAAACACTCTTTAGTGGTTTTGGCTCCAAAAACCTCTTTATGACCAAAGAGTCTCGTAGAAGCTGATTCTCCTCGGACTCGGACACTGCAACGCCCAAGCAATTCTTTAAGCATGGCCTGTTGCGACTTTAGGAGTTCAAGTGTCACTTTTGGAAATGAAACATGAATGGGCTTTGGAATTGAAGGAAGAATGATAAGTCCATCACAACTGTCTTCATGGCTGTTCAGAATCACAATGGGACCCACTTGTGAAACCTGTTGAAGAATATTGTATGGTTTGGGAAGGAGAAAATATTCAAGGCCTGGTTGTGTCCGAATATCCTCAAGTAATGTATTTCTGTCAATTGCAGCAGTGCGCAGATCAGGAGATCCTCTACCATACAGGTCAGACGAAAGTTCTCGGAATCTCTCTGCTTGATCAGGACGAAGCTGATCAACATCTGTCTTCAGTTGGAGTATTTGCTGAAATGTGGTGGCCAGGCCTTGCTCCATAATTTCTATGGCAGAGGTGAAATTGTTCAGGCTAATGCAGGTCTGAGTAGCAGTGGAAGTGGCTTGTCCAATATCAAGTCTACGGATAGCATCATGCCTTACAGACACTGAATGACCTATCCAAAGAAGTTCAGAAAGAAGCTTAAAGGCAGCCATATAAGCAGTTTGACATTCAGAAGGCTGGAACTCTTTTGCAAAGGCTGCCCATTCAAGTGCATTTCTCCAAGAACTTTGTGGTGTCGAGGAAGGGGTTTTGAATGAATCAGTGTAATGCTTGAGGGCAAGCTCAAGGTCTTTCGGATCCCTCATCCGCCGATATCGATGTGTCAATGAACCTGCAAGATTTTGAAGACAGCTTGGCTTCTCAGGGTGCCCATCTGGGGTGATTTCAGCTGCTTCTTGCTCATTCTGCACTACACTCTCAAGGTCCTCGATTTCTCCCAAGCGTCGGTATTGATATGACAGTGACACAGCAAGACTTTGCAGACAGTATGCTCTATTTGGATGCCCTCTTGGGGTGAGCTTCACTGCTTTTTGACTTGTCTGCAGTGCAGCTACAAGGTCCTGCACATCTCCCAATCGCTGGTATCGTTTTCTCAATAACACGGCAAGATGTTCCAGACGGCCTGGTCTCTCTGGATGCCCTTCTGGAGTGAGCTCCACGACTGTCTGGTATGTCTGTAGTGCAGCCACAAGGTCCTGTACATCTCCCAAGTGTTCATATCGATCTGTCAATAAGACAGAAAAGTTTCGTAGACATTGGGCTCGAGACCTATGCTATTCTGGGGTGATCACCAGTGCTGCTCGAATTCTCTGCAGTCCACTTTCAAGATCCTTCAGATCACCCAACCTCTGATATTGATCTCTCAAGGATATAGCAAGCTTTTGCATAAGTTCTGCTCTAGCAAGGTGTCCTTCTGGGGTAAGTTCCAGTACTTTTTCATCTGTCTGCAGTGCAGCATGAAAGTTCTTCAGATCTCCAAGCCTTCTATAATAATCTGTGAACATCACAGCAACAGCTTTCAGACGGCGAGCTCTAGCTGGGTCCCCATCAGGTGTAAGCTCTAGTGCCTCTTGCATTTTCTGTAGTGACCCCTCAAGGTCATTCAGATCTCCCAAGCTCCGATATCGATCTGACAATGATATTGCAAAGTCTTGTAGATGGCCTGCTCTATATGGGTGCCTTGCTGGGATTAACTCCAGTGCCTCTTGCCTTCTCTGCAGGGCAACATCAAGGTCCTTCAGATCTCCCTGCCTTCGATATTGATGGGTCAATGACACAGCAAGTTTCTGCAGACAGTCTGCTCTATGAGGGTAGTCATACGGGATGAGATCCAATGCTGCCTGAAGATTCTGCACTGCATTCTCAAGATCCTCTAGTTCTCTCATTTCTTCGTATCTATCCAAAAAGGCCTCGCCCAACCATTGTTGATATTCTGGGAGAGCTGGATGGCCTGCAGGTGTTTGCTTTATCAGCTCTTCCAATTTTGCTATCTCCCCCGGGTCCTGAAAAATGGTTTAGTTTTCACTACATAGTTGATTTCAAGCACACCAAATCTTCGGAGAGATCGGTGGTTGAGACAGAGTCTATAAGCCAGTCATCAGAGCCATCAGAGAAAGAGTCCTACATCCAGTCAGTCCACCTAATATGTAGAATAATAATGATTGCCCTTACATCGTGTGCAAACATTTAGAAGGTATGAACGTGAGTGGAGGTGAGGTGGGCAGATAGGAAAGATTGATTGATCCCGGTTGTTGTCCTCCAACTTTGCACAGGCGCCCGGATATATATAGGTTGTTAAGCATCTATGGACCTGCGAGATATAAATGTCGTAGATGTACTGGCCTCGCTCCTCTGTATCACATTTCTGGCTATGAATGCAGGATTTAACCTCTTGGGTGGATCATTCTGCAGAGACAGTACCGTGTACCGTAGGTACGCACGTACACCTGGTATTATCAGTGACGGTATATATGTCTCCTGTCAAAGACGGGTATCGTCCTGGGCGAAGATGGTTTACAGTAACGGCATCTCCGGTGCACCGGATCTCGGCACGTCAGCTACGTGCGCCCCCGTCGGTCTTCGACGTTGTGCAGGGTTGCACCAAATCCGACGATGAATGCAGGGAACTACTGCAATGGAAGATTCTGTTTTTAAAAAAATGATAAAATTAAAGTTTGTGGCGGAGTATACAACGTACCCTGACAATTCCAAAAATCAATTATCCAGGATGGAGAATGCATACTGCTTCACTTCCGCTTCACCTCTGATCGATCATCTTCGCGCGCAGTAGTACAATAGCATCAAATGGAAATGTGATGCCATCAGTCTGGCTGGCTGCAGAGGGGATAAAGGCGCAAATACCCGAGTGCTTCGACACTGTTGTAATCTGACCAAGTCAGTGTTCACAATTCTTGGAATTTTGTCTCACTGAGATGGGCAATGAATATCCTTTTGAATTATAGGTTTTTGGAACATCTAAATAAATTGGGGGTCACCGTCACCCGAACACTAGGTCGGATTACTACAGTGGAAACATAAGTGGCCCCCTACTTCACTGGTTGAAACCCACTCCGAGGGATGCCGGACTCATGCAGTGGGACATTCAGAGAGCCGGCGAAGCCACCAGTGACCCATTTTATGTTGGAAGGATTTAACTTTTCCGGGCAGTGAGTCATTCTGGTGCTTCCGCTCCGAAATGACTACCTAACCCGATTTGGACACCTGGGCTCAAGTGCTTGGCCCAGAGGGGTAACGGATGGGTGGGATTATATGGGTAGGTGACTCCTTCAACATTTGCTCGCCTTCAACATTCTGATACAAATATTCAGTCTTTATCAGTCATCGCAACCGCTACAAGTGTTTGGCCAGTTCTTAAATTGATTTTCAGTCTCCGGGGGTTGACCAGAAAAGACCTTCGTTCTGCCCGCACAGCCTTCATCTCAGAGTTCGTGTTTCTCATTTTCGGGAGCGGGCCTTGGGCGGAGCGGATCAACGAAGAGCATTTTGACGGCCACGGCTGTACTATATTTGACCCCTTACCTGGCCACCTAAGCATTCATGCCTCAATCTCAATCTGTCCACTAACCCTACGCATGCTTAACTGTGTCAGAACGAAGGCATGCTTCCTAGGAAGGATTCAAGACCCTAAGTTCCCAAATATCCCAACATTTGAGTTCACAGTGAATTTCTTTTGCGCGGCAGTACAACATGGCCAAATAACAGGCTAGTTGGTCACCCTGCTAAATAATGGCCTGAGCTCTCAAATGCCTGCCACTTGCGCTCTAAATCATAGAGGGAGATTGTATTGACTATCTCATACAGTTTTGGTGTATATATGAGGCATACGAAAGGGCAAAAAATCTGGTTCCGACCGATGTGAAACCCCAAAATCGGGGTTGTGAAATGAACGAGCATCCTACAAGTAGAAGAAACACCTAGATGGGCCAAATTAAGATCCAGGCTGCTTAATAGGAAGTATTGGGATGTACCTGAGCACCCAACTCCATTACAAGACGCTGGTAGCTCCTCCAAAAAATCTGACTATTAGTGAGACCGAAAATGGGTGGTTTGAGATAATGGCCTGTAGAGCTATCAGAGGTGAATGGATAAAATCTCGGAATACCTCCCATAATGGAGGGTTGGATAGTAAAAAGTACTCTGTAAGGTTCCAGACCAATAGCAGGGTGGTATCGTGTACCGCGACGGTGGCCAACATAGTAGACCGAAAAAAGCAGTCGTGCTTTCCTGAGTGCATAAAAGAGAGTTGTGGGACCATTGCCATCCAGTAGCATTACGGACAGAGGCCCCAGCATCGGGGGGATCAGAATGAGCCCCAAAAGTCGTGGATCGACGAAGAAATGGTGGAGAAATAGCTACGGCAAGTGAGGCGATGGCAAGAAATTGGTGTCCCCACGCCTCGGAGTCCGATCCGCGATGCCGTGACTTTCGATCAACCCATCACTTTCGGCTGAAATTTGGTCTGGACCTTCGTTGGAGGTCGTACTCTGTTCGTATATCATGCCCAGTCATAATTACCAAGCCCTGCCCTTCTAGCTCCCAAGTGGCCAACTAGGTAGGGTGGCCAGGTAGGGGGTCTCAGATAGTAACGGAAATATTTATTTTTGTTGTTCTATGCTCCCAAACTATTTCTTTTATGACTATTATGCCATATGATCTGGATGAGCTGCTGCCGCACCTCATCATTATGCTCCATGCACTCCATGCACAGCCTTTGATTCGTAGTATATAAGTAGTGTACCTGATGTAGTTACGGTTTCTTCGGTTAATCGACAACTTACACCAGTTCTATCGATTTGCCACCTTGTGCCGGAACTCGATCCTCTCGCTTCCGTCACAACGGCAAAGTTCATACTCGTTACTACAACTTTGGCGAGTTGTCTTTTTTGCCCGTTGCATTCACAGGGCCTCCGACGTCGCTGACCTCGTCGCACATTCCTCTCCATAGTATCCACACCGCGACTGCAGCAGGAAGAGACACGCACACAGCGACAGGCGATATCGACCCTTCCCCAGCTCCCTCTCCATCTATCGACACCCCGACCCAACCTCAGCGCCCTTGGCGTACTCCCGTTGGCGAAACCACCCTCTTATCAGCAATCTCACCCAACACATCCCCTTCCCCGGTACGCAGCGACACCCCGCCTCAACAACATGAATCCTACTCAATATCTACATCCGTGGACGATCTCACGCTTGCCAGACACATACGCAGTGCCTCCCCCAAGGCAGTGACCCCAGAGGAAGAGCATAGTCACGACACCGCGCACGGATTAACCCGAGCCACCGATCACAGACGCCGCGAGGTTACTCCCCATTCTGTTGACCTCGTCAATGCCGAGGAAGGATATGGGCAAGGCACCGCACGGGGATCAGCCCACGTGGAGGATCACAACTCAAGGCACAGGGCCACTCACTATTCCATTGACATTGTCAACGAATGAGGTTCTTTGCGAAGGATTCTTGGAAACAGCGACACGACGAGGCACAACATCAAAACACGTATTGCATTGTAGAGTGTTTGTAAATTTTTGGGTGACTGTTTGTATCCACAAGATTAGTATTTATTCTAGTCCGCAGCCTAGCAGCACCCTTTTTTGGGAGAAAGACCCAACATGAAACGTAAAAGAAATGAACCAGTCACGTGTGGCTCGGGTTGAAACTTCATGGACAATTTTGTAGGCCGGCAAACGCGCTTCTTGCCACAGCTGTGATAGCAGATCGTCGATAGCTCTCGCGGAGTAAGGCCGCGCCGATAAACCCATTTATCGCTCCAGATCCTCTCCCCAGCCCAGCTTTTCAGTGTTCCTGATCATGGGCCAACGCATCTATCAGCTGCGAAAAGTTGAAATTTCTGGACACTCCCTTGGTAAAATTTCGCCGAATACATGTTTGCGGGCACACGAATGAAGGGGCATCGCTCCACTTAAGATGCCTACGCAGCTTGCTCGGTTGGGCCTTGACGCCGAGGACGAAACTGTCATTCGGTATTTTCCATGTTTCAGTCAGAGCACAGAACGTTGTCCCAATTAATTTTTAATTCCCTCAATCTCCTCTGAATTCCCAGCGAACCCAGCTCTCTCTCCAAGCGTGGGACAAATGTACCTTTTTCGGCTCTCCGACTCAGATCAAACCGGCCAAAAGTCCCCTTTCCCTGAGCGCTCATGCGAGTTTGTGTTGAGTCTCTTGAGCAATCCTCCTCCTTGATGGCGGAAGTCTCCCCCATCTACTCTGCCCTGCTTTCACCCTGCCCTCCTGATATGCCACTGGGCCTTATGCGATTGTGCATGCCACAGTGCTGCCACTCCTGCCAGAGCTTTCCTGCAAACCTCATCTAGAGAAAATGCTGAATCTCAAGATGGACTTCCAACCTCGTCTTGCGGTTAGGGTTATTAGGGAGGACTCATGGGGTTCAAGGGGCGGTCCCAAACCCTAACCCTATGTCTAGGACCTTCTACAGAGACCACGGATCTGGAGGGTTGGGGTTGGTGCTAGGCTTAGGGCACAACAGGTCCTTCCTCTAGGATGATATGCTTGGGAGGAGGCAGTGGGGGTGACTGGCAGTGGAGGTGCCACCCACTGCCTCACCCCCCAGCATATCATCCTAGAGGAAGGACCTGTTGCAAGGAAAGGAAAGTTAACTCAACGTCCCAATTGTTGCTACACTAAATGGAGAAATGTGTTGAACATTTTGTACAGGCAGGCTCTGTGCGGTGGTGTCACAACCATTGCGACACGGTAAATAGGGAACTATATTGAATATTTTGTACAGGCAGGCTCTCTGTTGTGCTGTCGCAACTGTTGCGACATGGTAAATGGGGCACTATATTGAATGTTTTGTCTGGGCAGGCTCTGTGTTGTGGTGTCGTAACCATTGCAACATGGTAAATAGGGCACTATATTGAATATTTTGTACAGGCAGGCTCTCTGTTGATATCCCGGCACGCTTGAGTTCACAATGTATCTTAGTATAGTGGACCGAGATAAACTGATTGTGCTTAAGGAGATTGAGAAGCTCGTTGAGGAACCAGTCCGGTCTGTGATGGATGAGCTGGATGAGATGGGCGACATCATTGTGGTGCAGAAGTCGTGGGCAGCCCATATGGTTCTGAGGCCGCACGACGTCGCCGGTGGTGCGCCACAGATGAAAGAACACGAAAGAATGTACTGCGCGGGAACCCAACACATGCAAGAATTTGTTTGATGAAGAGGTAGCCTTGCTCATATAAATCAAGCGCGGTAATTTTCACGTCCCGGCTGATACGGCGATTGCCCATTAGTGCGTGGATAGGAATAAGGTGCTGTGTGTTGTTGGTCAACCAGAAAGCCATGAGTGGTGATATGTTAACGCACGTTGAATCGGAACAATTGGTACAATAACCAGCAAGAACAGGCGAGAATGCATGGGTAAAGTGAAAACCAGACGTATAAAGGCGAGAAACTCGCAAGAACGGGGGGGCACGATTTGAAATAGGCACAGAATGGTGTTCGAATACGCCTACTTTGAGCCGATTCCTGCCAGAACTGGGCGAGAAAAGAGGAGTGCAAGATGGCGGCCTACGCGCGCTGGAGCCGAATAAGTAAGGTCGAAAAATAAACCAAGATATCTACGTGAAGAAACCAGCCAGAAATATGCACAGCAAAAATATTGTGCAAGGACTGTGGAAAATGCAAGGATCATAAAATGACTGTACTGGCCTAACCACAATCTTTGCCTTTTGCCTGGATATTAAGGCCTTCCAGCCTCTTCTTTCGAGTTATTATAGGTAAGCATGAAACACAGGATGGCATACAGTTGAATTGCGAGTGCTGCTCAACATGTCCCGGACTTGGAAATTAAACTGTTAAACCTCACACAGTAATTGATGATAGAATCATTCAAAGCACCCTGTCACATTACCTGTTTGGCTCACTTGTAAGATCCTCTTTCCTACTTTTGGTCTTCTAAATGTCGCACGAGTTCAAGTCTCAGAGTTGGTGCCCTTTTGCATTTTACTTGAACATCGTTTGAACCCTGTTTAAACAGTGATCAAACTGAACAAAGTTTAAAATCTGATTTACGTTGAGATGCTCATTGTTTAAACAAACCTAATAGGGTTACTGTTAGTCAGAGGCTTTATCCCCAGATCACGGCTCAGAGAAAGTTGGAAAGGCTTTGAGCCTCCTTCAGATTAGGGTATAAGGAAGATAACTCGCCTATCGAAAGGAAATAACTGTCACCCTCCACCGTCCATCAACGCACACTGTGCGGCAATCTCGCCAAAAAAGAAAAGACCAAAAAATTAATTAATGAACGCGGGATTGCTATCCGGGTAGGGATGTACCATTAGGTAGGTCGGAAATGCGCAGGACTGTCGCTCGCAGGACTGTCGCTCGCTGTCTCGGGCACGGCGACTGGGATGGGGATTGTCCTATCTGGGCATGTGTGTGGCCTTCGTCGCAAGTGGGATGCACGAGCTTCTCGATGAGCGCGCCGAAGACATAATTTCTGTGCTCGACTGGTGCCGCAATGACAAGTAAACAAAAAATGTGAGATCTCAGAAAGTAAGCATAGCTAAGTACCTCTATCGTGGGTACATACTGAGGGGTGGTAGTGGCCGTTTGCCAGGCAGTGGCGGTTGTGGTGGGGGATGCTGCAGCTTGATCACCGGGTTACTTCAAGAATTAAGGTGTACGCTGGCAGGGCAGGAGGCAAGATGTACATTCGTGGTGGGGCGGGAGGTAGAGACTTCAGTCAATGGGCGCATTTTACAGTCCAGGTTCGAGAGCAAAAGTTCTAGAGTACTTGGGCTCACTGCTTTCTGGCCCTTTCTAGACTCAGCCTGAGTGTAGGGACCCAGAAGTAGCTACACCGATGATTGAGGCTAGGTGCCTAAAGCATAGTCTGTGGAGATCTGCCTAGCTCTGGCTAGGTTAGTGTAGGTCGGTCTAGGTCTGGGAGGGTCTGTGTAGGCTGTCACAGGTGCTTGTAACCCCCTACAACAGGGGGAAGCCATGCAGATACTCAAAATATTAGCTAATGGAACTGTTGCTCCGTGAGTTCTTCTGGTGCAACTGTCCAAAAATCGCACTACAACTAGTCCCTGCGCAGCTGAATTTTGAGGACCACAGTGTACAGAGAAACTTGAGCTTAAAACTTGATGGTCTCCATGGAACTGCAAGCAATGTGCAAGACAAAAAAAAAAACATTCAAAAGGGAAGTCTAGGTCTGTGCAGCTGAGTTTAGGGAGCTAGCCTCGCCTTCCACAAGCTACCCTCATCTACACTTACCTGAGTTTAGGGGCCTTACTGGGTACTCCAGAAGCCAAACGAACATTACGTGTAGTCGCCTAGATGGGGGGCTGTGTAGTGATCTACACCGACCTAACTCCATCTAGCACAACCTACAGAACCTAGCCTCAGCTGAGTCTAGGACAGGTCGGAACGCAGTGGCTGCATGTGCAGTCATGGATACGTGATATCATCGATAAGATTGAGACCCTATTGACCAGTAAAAGTCAGTTTACAATGGGAAGAAAATACGGACGGACAAACGTACTTGCCTCTGAACCAGGAATTTGACTTGCTTTCTGCCTAGAATGAACGCAATACGAAACAAAATATAAACCGACCTGGGACACTGACGATACATACTAGAAGAAAGACGACGTCAGGGGTCTTCCGGTTATGTCCTGGGATCGTGAAGTCGTTTCGCACAGTATATTTTCTGCATCGTCCGGGAGACACAAGACTGAGGTTTGGAAAATTGAATTTTAGGCCGGTAGTGCGGATCTTCAGACGCAGATCAAGCAAAAGAACTCACCTTCGAATGAAGGACGATATTTGGGTCGAATTCATTCTGGAGGGCGTAAGATCAGATAGATTCGGTATCGTGTAGCTTGTGTGGTCGCTGACCAGACCCAACATCGAAGGGAAGATGAACTGAGGTGGAAAAATCGTGTCAATCAACACAGAATTTACTGTATACGTATCCCGGCAGGGTGAACTTGAATCCGAAATACCCCCGACGAGTTGAACTGTCTTCGTCACTAATTGTTTCCCCGAATCAGTCCGCTGAAACTATGAACATATTCAGCGGCAAAATGTGACGCCTGGACTGGGATGAAATGACCCACCTTGAGAATTTCCCGCGGCCAATGCGCTTCAGACACAAAATATTCAGCATGTGAGTGGCGTTGCTCGTACACACCAAAGTTCAGAAATGTGTTATACCACCAACCAGCTGCAGGGTAGTGAGTCGGCAGGACAGGTCGTGCGCGCAGAGATTTGCGAAATCCGGTTGCGCATGAGCAGATGTTTCTCCACGGCCAGAATCATGTACGAGTTCGGGACGCCCAGGACGCCCATCACGGGGAAGGTTTGCGGAACTGCCTTGAAATACATCAAAAGAGCGCGTAGTACATATCGGACAGTACAAAGGTTGAGGCAGGTCTACCGTGATAGGGTCCACGAATCCACGTAGGAAAACCGAGGCCGCTCAAGGGGGCACCGGCATTTAAACCGGCGACTAAGGGCCGGTTAGTTAGTCTGGCCGTCAGGCCGGAAAAAATTGTTTTTTGACCACCCAAACTATGAGGAGGAATGGGCTCCTGTATTACCCAAAGCATGTTTGATACACTCTCAGGCAGTCAGAACCTGTAAACTTGCTGTTCATTCGTTTTGGCGTTAGACATCCGTATCTAATATACAAACGAGAGTGGTCACGTGTATGGTCTTTGTCTCAAGACAGATGCTCGGACAAACAGGGTGCAAATACGGAACAAACATCGGCCTCCTCTTCTCGCTTTCGTGTCGTCGCCGGCCTCTTACATCTGTGCGTTTTTGGGACGCGTCAACCGACTTCTGGACTTTCCTGTCTCCCTAGACTTCCGTGACTTTGACTTCCCAACTCCTGGACACTGGCACCCAACCGTACATCGCATTGACATCTGCTCTCGACTTCCTCCGCAATATACTGCAACAATACTGTAGATGTGTCTCAGTCTTAGGATTGTTTCACAAGTAAGCACCATGTATCTACTTTACATGGGTAATAGATATGGCCATTGTCTCCTCTCCTTGCCCGGTTTTGCTGTGAGATGAGTCTGTAAAAGTTCTGCGCGCTGTGTCACCCTGTCACGCAAGCAAAAACGCGATCGTGCTCCATTCTTCGAGCCTCGAGGGTCATTTCTAATGCGGCACTCCATTCTCTGGTTCCTTGCAATAGTAATTGTCTTCCTTTTCAATATGCAGTATGTCTGTATTTTGCATCCCAGTGGAGGAATCTAGGTGTGTTACTCTGTAACGTGCACTGAGAAAAATTTGCTCAAAGGCATATGCAATCCCCAGACACCTCCTGCCACTAGACCTGTGCATCCCCCACCTCGGTATGCAGCCAGTCAGCAGGAACGTCGGGCACGCGAGCGTGCGGAGCGTGAAGCGTGTGCAGGGTGAGCTCCGCCTCTGCCTCCTGCACAACCCAGTGCTCGCTCTGTAGCGCAGCGGGCACGGCGTGAACGCGAACGTCTGCAGCGCGAAAATGGGCAGCTTCCGACGCCACCAACTACGCAGCGGAATCATCGACGAAGAGATGCTGCAGGTGTGTGTCAATTCACCCCTACATGAACGGCCCCATGTATCAAATTTTCTAGACCCTCCCGTTGCTGCCGTGCCCCAGCTCCCGCTTGCTCGCCGTCCTTATGTCGAGCCTGCAGGCCACCATGACCTCGGACGCATGAACGTGGTCTGTTGGCACTGCAACGCTCTCCATTGGATGGATGAGAAAACCATAGCATCGAGCCAGCGAAACCCGGAGTTTGGGTCTTGCTGTAATCATGGGAAGGTGGCTCTGGATCTGCTCACTGAACCCCCGGCGCCCTTGCAGCAGCTCCTTACAGGCATGGATGCCCAGTCGAGGGAATTTCGAAAGAATATGGCACAGTATAACACGGCGCTCTCCTTCACATCTCTTGGCGTCAACGAGGATCATTCTATCAACAACGGGCGTGGGCCACCAATTTTTCGGATTCACGGCGAGCTCTGCCATCTTTCCGGGGCTCTTTTACCTCCAGACAGCCACAACCCCACTTATGCGCAGGTCTACATTCATGAGCCTCGAGCCGCTCTGGATTATCGGATGCTCAATAATCCCGGTCTCAATCGTGACACGATGGAGACACTTCAAACGGTGATCAGAAATAATAATCCGTATGCTCAAATTTTTCGGCACTCAAATGAGGTCCTCCGCGATCTCGGCAACAATGCAGAAGATCATTCTGTATGGCTGCGCGTTGCTCCTGGGGTCCATGCGTGGCGCGGTAACCTTCCGACTGCAGATGAAGTCGCAGTGGTTTTGCCTGGAGATCAGTCTCAGGCGGAGCCCCGTGATATTATTCTTCGTCGGCGCACTGGGCCACTCATGCGGATTAATGATCTTCACACCGCTTATGCACCGCTATATTATGTTATTTTGTTTCCTCGCGGCGAAAGTGGCTGGCATCCAGACCTAAGGCTGAATGAGCCAGACAAGGAGCATCCGGGTCGGTTGACCCAAACTCGATACGTTGCGTACAGGCTTCACCAACGAAATAATGAGCCGTCAACCATCTTACGGGGCTGCCGGCTGCTCCAGCGCTATATGGTCGACATGTGGGCGTCCGCGGACCAGAACCGGTTGCGGTTTCTTCGCAAAAATCAGCCGCTACTCCGCGCATCACTCTATAGTGGGCTCGAGGACGCCTTTCACGCCGCTGACGATAACCTGGATCTGAACGAAATCGGGCAGCGTGTTGTTCTTCCATCCAGCTACATTGGCGGACCACGCCATATGGGCCAACGATTCCAGGACTCAATGGCGATTGCCCGCTATTATCGTACTGTCGACCTTTTCATTACTTGCACAACAAATCCTGACTGGCCTGAAATCACTCGCGAGCTGTTTCCTGGTCAGCAGCCTGCTGATCGACCCGATTTGGTGGCTCGCGTTTTCCAGCTCAAAAAGAAAGCAATCATCGAGGACATTTACAAGAACGGTATTTTTGGGAGGGTGGTTGCTTATGTCTATACAATTGAGTTCCAGAAGCGTGGCCTCCCCCACATCCACCTCCTCATCTTTTTGGAGCCCGGGCAGAAGCTTCTTACTCCCGAGGACATTGATTCTGCGATCTGGGCTCGCTGGCCAGATCCTGACACACAGCCGTTGCTTTTTGCGACTGTCAAGAGATGCATGGTTCACGGCCCATGCGGAGCTGCCAATACTCGGTCTCCGTGCATGGAGGACGGTCGTTGCACCAAGCGTTTTCCCAAGGCTTTTCGTGACCAGACATCGATGGATAAGAACGGCTACCCAGAATATTATCGCCCAAATGATGGACGCGCGTACGATGTCGGCGGCTTCATGGCAGACAATTCCTGGATCATCCCATACAATCCCTATCTATCCGCTAAATATAATTGCCACATCAACGTCGAGTGTGCTGCCTCCCTCTCCTCCTTCAAATACCTTTTCAAGTACATTCAAAAGGGTGGTGATGTTACGGGGATGCAGGTGCAGAACAAGCGTGATGAGATTACTCGGTGGATCGAGGGTCGCTACATCTCCGCAGCTGAAGCTGCCTGGCGCATCTTTCACTTTGATATGCACGATCAGGTTCCGGCTGTCCAACGGCTTCAGGTATATTTATTCCTTTGGCACCGTCCATCTGTCATTTACTGATTATTTGTTAAGGTACATCTTCCCGGGCAGCACCTGGTCACATATAATCCAGGCGAGGATCCACAAGAGCTTCTCGAGCATGCTGCTTCCGAGCGCACTTGCCTCACCGCGTTCTTTGAAGCCAATGCAGATGATGGCGCGCTTGGAGTCCTTGCACGTCAATACACATACCAGGAGTTCCCACAACATTCACATGGAAAGGCGGAAAGAACGAGAAGAGAGGGGCTGTTCGGCGTCAGGGTTTTGCACTTGGCCGAATGTTCTTTGTCCCACCAAATGGCGGGGAGCGTTTTTATTTGCGCACTCTTCTTACTGTTGTGAAGGGTCCCACGTCTTTCAAAGATTTGCGTACATATAATGGTGTGGTACATCCGACGTTCCAGGATGCATGCCTCGCACGGGGCCTTCTCGAAGATGACAGCGAGTGGCGGCAGTGCTTATCCGAGGCCTGCCTGATGCAAACTGGGTCCCGTCTTCGCCAGCTCTTCGCCACCCTCCTCCTATTTTGTGAACCGTCCCGACCACATCATCTCTGGGTTGAGTTTCGGATCCAGATCTGCGACGATCTTGCTCATCGCCTTCGAATCATGGGACGCGAGCCCACGGATGAAGATGTCTATGACTTCGGGCTCTTCCTGCTCGATAAAATTCTCAAGGAGTCTGGCCGAAGTCTGAAGGATTGGCCAGTAATGCCGCTACCAGTCAAGGATTGGGATGCTGCGGTTGAAAACCCTCTCATTGCGGAGCAGCTGAATTATGACCGGGATGCGGAGCGTGCACGTGCAGATGATCAGGTACCAAAGCTGAATGTGGAGCAGAGGTCTGCCTTTGACAAGATCGTCGCATCTGCTCGGGGAGAACTGGGAAAGACATACTTTCTCCATGGTCCTGGTGGAACGGGGAAGACTTTTGTCTACAAGACATGCTGCCATCTCTTGCGTTCGGAAGAGCATGTCGTGCTTTGCGTTGCATCCTCGGGAATTTCCGCTCTGCTTCTCCCCGGCGGTCGTACTTCTCATTCAGTGCTCAAGATTCCTGTTGAAGGTATCAATGCTCAGTCGTTTTGCTCCATTCCAAAAAACAGTCCACGTGCCGCTCTTTTGCGCCGTGTTACTCTGCTTATCTGGGATGAAGTCGGGATGCAGGACCGTTTTGCACTTGAAGCTGTGGACCGCACCCTTCGGGATATCCGCAATGATCCCCGTCCATTTGGTGGAGTAACCGTTGTTTTCGGCGGTGATTTCCAACAGGTACTTCCGGTTGTTGTTCGTGGTTCTCGCGAAGACATTGTTGGGGCCTCCATCCAACGATCTCTGCTGTGGCAGAGTATCGAGGTCCTCCACCTGCGCAAAAACATGCGCTTGGAATCTGGTGGTCAGGATCAGCGTGACTTTGCAGCCTGGCTACTCGACATCGGACATGGGAGAAATATTTCCGCAGAGGGCAAGATTTCTCTACGGGATGGAATGTGTTGTGACAGTGCTTCCGATATGATAAACTTTATATATCCCAATGTCGGCACTGTTCCACCGCCTCCTCCCGACTACTTCCTCAATCGCATGATTCTGGCCCCGCGAAACAACGACGTTAACGATATGAATGCCGAGATTCTCGCCAAAATGGCCGGTGACACACGAACATATGTCAGTGCCGATAAAATCATCCCCGAGGCAGGCGCCGATGGGGACAACGAGGAGGATGACCGCCAAATTCCGGTGGAGTTTCTGCGCTCACTCAACGCATCCAGCTTACCTCCCGGAGAGCTCATGCTTAAAATTGGCTGCCCGCTCATTTGTCTTCGAAATCTTGCCCCGGCACGCGGACTTTGCAACGGAACACGGATGGTGCTTCTCAGGATGTCAGAGAGGGTTCTGGAGGTTCGTTTGGTGGGAGGTGATCATAACGGCGAGATTGCATTCATTCCTCGCATCTCTCTCACGCCGATAAATTCGACGGACTTCACATTCAAATTTTCTCGACGCCAATTTCCGGTTCGACTTGCCTTCGCGTTGACCATCAACAAGTCCCAAGGTCAATCGGTCAAATTTGTTGGTCTCGATCTACGGATTCCTGTCTTCTCACATGGACAGTTGTATGTTGCTCTGTCACGCGCAACGTCGGAGCAGCGCATCAAAGTGCTTTTGCCTGATAATGCTACTACTAATGAAACAACTAATGTAGTGTATCCAGAGGTTTTATTAGACTAGCTAATGTATTATTTTCTACGACTCTAACTCGACTCTAACCACAATTTGCTTACGATCATGCCCGCAGCACAGCCACTGATTCCAGCTTACTGCTCACCAAATCCTTAAGCCGCCCCGAGGGATACTTTGAGGTCACAATTGGACGGGCAAGTATCTTCAACATTTGAATTCATGATGTTTCAAGGTGGTCTTACCAACAGCAGAGCCGCACAAAGTCCAGTAGTTCCGAAACATTGACGTCTCAAGATCCAAATTAGGAAGTCGTATTCCTCAAACCAAATGCGCGCCGAATAAATAGGCTCATATCCATTACGGATTCACAGCCACTCTGTAAAATTTCTTTCTTTCACTCCACCATGGCCTCCACTCTGCTCATGCTTTTGAAAATGCTCGCAAAGCCACCAGCAAGGTTACAATGATCGATGTCTCTGTCTTCATTGGGCCTACAGAAGAGGACTTTCTTTTGGGTGCCGTCAGCTACTTCAATGATGGTGACACCCCAGTCGCGTTCGAGGACGGTATTTATTATTGCCAGATTAGGGTATGTATTCTGCTCTGTTCGTGGGTCTCACACTAACATATATCAGACTGTGAAAAGGGAGGACGGATTCCAGGTCCACAGTGGAAACCCTGAGCGGTATTCATTTGTCGGAGACCTGAAGACGGTTTGTACTTTTTCTGTCAACAAAACTTCGACCATGCTGATTTTGTGAATCAATAGTACTTCCCTGTTGACGGCGGCGGGGGGCCCGTGCCTATGTGCACATCCTCGGCACAGTCACCAAGTCCAATCAGGACACAGCGACATTTGAGATAGAGGCTGAGCAGTATACCCTTGCCCATGCCGACGCAAAGAGGGTTGCGGAAGACACCGCAGCAAAAAATGGTACCCCATTTGTCCCTCCACCCAAGTCAATCTTCCGGGCTTCGGGGTTCTTTGGGAACTCTGGGCGCTACAAAAACAAGAAACCAGTACCATATGCTAACAAGTTGGTCCTGATCGGAGCATTCCTCGCAGGGGTGTCGGAGACCTTGGAGGGTACTACGGTGAAGTCGAGGTTCCGACTTGAGGTTGACGAAGTTACCTTCGTGACTAACCCTCCTCCTCTTCCTCTTCCTGCTCTTACTTCTGGCATTACTACCCCATCTTCCGCCAGTGGATCTGGTAAAGGTACGTGATCGTGATCATTATCTCTCATCTCTTCTCATTGAAGATTCAGGCACGGGCCGTTTTAGCAAGTATAAACGTGCGCGCACTGACAGTGGGGTCGACACTCCTCCAACTAGCAGCCCTTCTCCTGCCATCTAAATTTTGACGCGTGTTACTTACGTCGTGACTTTACTTTACCGTGACTTTACTTTACCCTTCACATTATTCGTTCCTTGACTTCACGATCTAACTTTGTCAGCTTGCCGTACGCGACTTTCGTAGACCTTTGCTACGTTGATTCTTGACTTTGCATTTTACCTCTGTTGATCACTGGAATAGATACCTCTGGCTTTTGACGGAATCAATGACTAATTAGTTCGTAGCGAAGCACGAGTCCTTGCTAGTATGGTATATATTGTGGTCTTGTTTGGCACAAGCTTCTGCAATACTTGAACATTCTGATTTGTGGAATTTCATGTCAGGAGGGGAATAAAATATCTCATGTATCTGTAATGCCTCATGTCCTTTGTATTCAGGCTTTTGTGGTAGGGTACAGAAGTCCGGCAACCTAAACACGTGCATTATTACCATATATGGAGCGTGGGAACCCTTACGTTAGTTAGTTAGTCCGACCCCGAGGTCTGAAAAAAATAAAATCAGCCCTATATCTTTTTTTTGAATGCCGGTGCCCCCTTGAGGCCGCTGTGATCTTGTAAGTTGTCACTGACGCAACGCGACGTATAGAACATTGAATCGAACGCAGGAACCATGAAATGGAGGTTCCAGTTATAGAATCACAGTGGGCTTGAAGCCTGTGAGGAGGCGGACTCTGGTTGTCGTGAGATCCGGATACAGATTTTGTAGGGTCAAGCGTGTCACGCGTGACACACCAACTTGCGTTGTTGTGATGATGACGACGGACACAGCCACTGGACCCACCCTGGGAACGAGCACCGCCCTTGATTGATCTGGCATGTTTGGCCGTGTTTCTTCTGCAATAACTGCTGGTTCCCGTTTTCAAATGCTAAGGCTTTTTGTCTATCCACTTTGGTTCCATGCCCCAAAGAGAAACTCACATTTAAATTAGCCCTATAATAAAAGGACCGTGAGGGATTTTTGATTTTTTGCCTAATGCATCTAATATGATGTGATTCGAGGGAAGTTGGAGCAATCTCGCAATGGCAAAGTCCGATATCAAAAACCCGGCACGGTCATTTTATGCAGGTACAAATTACCTACCACTTTCACTGCGGACGTGAGGTAATTCATAGAGAATTCAGAAAGCCTTAGGGTTTATACGCGCTCGGGCTGAAATCTGTATCTACTGCTGTGGAAAAGTTGCAATGACATATTGATTTTACCTAAAAAGACATTTGTATAGTATTTAAATAGTTTACTATTCTCCACAAATTTACAACGGCCCGAACGGGCTCAAAGCGATGGGAGCCAATTGAACCGTGACACATGTCACGCATTTGTGACTGTTGAGTCGTTACGAAGTGTGCCATGAATTTATTGCTTTGCCTAGTATAAAATGTCTAAAATATGTCATTCATGTTCTACAAAATTGTTATGCTCAATTTTGAGCTGAAGTGGCAATAGCATTCAATTAATTAAAAGAATACCGGTTGAGTACGGAGTTTGGGAACACTGGAACGAACGGGCCACAGAAAATTGGAAATTGATTGTGATGATACCTGGCCTTTGATAATTATCAATGTATCGACAAAGCTCTAAAGGTGTAGCAGGTTGCTCCGCTATCTGACAAGTAGGAATCAATGGATATACATACCTTGTCGAACAGGACAGGCTGTCTATACCATGGCACATGATCGTCCCCCGGATTTGGCAGAGCAAAAGAATCGAGGAACCGAAATGAGCTATGAATCTGTGTAGGATCATCCCGAGGCGATGTAGACGAGGGGCGAATAAGTAACGATTAAAAAGTTGAATTCTGGGGCACCTGGTGCACGAGCAGGTGGAATGAGAGTTTGATTTGTCCACTGATTTGTCTCCTCTCAGCTGACATCTTGACCTAGGTCAAGATTTTGCTTTATCTGGTGTGTAACTCCACTGCACAAAT
The DNA here is from genome assembly GCA_029378395.1 of Mycena leptocephala. Taxonomy (NCBI): domain Eukaryota; kingdom Fungi; phylum Basidiomycota; class Agaricomycetes; order Agaricales; family Mycenaceae; genus Mycena; species Mycena leptocephala. Next base: position 71,522 of record JARJLF010000671.1, on the reverse strand, counting down.
GGCCAGACACCGGAATTATCATCAGAATCTCTTATAAGTCGCCGACAGGCTAGTTTGGCCGGATAGATAATATTTGATACATCAATTAATGAGCAAAATATTTCGCGAGTGGCATGAGGACCTCATCATTAGCCTCGGCCTTGGTCCTCGGGTATCGTCGCATCACCCTTCATTCCCGACGTCCGTCGTCATGACGTCTCAAATCTTTGGCACTTGATGAAGTTCCATGTGCCACAAGCTTCCTGGGACAAATTAATTTCACATTCATCCTATACTACCGGGGCCTGGTAGGAATAACAGCCGGTGGTAACATCCAGCATTTAAACTAATAATCGTCACAATCTGATATTCCCCAACGTTCACCGAAATTCGTTGACGCCGGTGTTGAGATCTGCGGGAGAGACGCTTTGATATTTTTTCTCACTACCCACTCAAATTTAGAACAGTATCCACACGTGGTACTACCTATACTTGTAATGTATCAGATACCTCCTGAATGTTTACAGCTGGCTGCCATCTTTGATTGTTCTCCCCGTCCTAAGCCGTGATGCGGTCGGTACACTGTTGACTCCGGCTTGGATTTCTTGATAAGGGTCTTCGTGGGATACGGTGGCACTACTTATACTTGTAATGTATCCTCTTGAGTGTTTACAGCTGGCTGCCATCTTTCATTCTTCTTTCCATCCTAAGCCGCGATGCGCGCCGACTCTGGGGTGGATTTCTTGATAAGGGTCCTCGCGGAAACTGGAGTCAGTGCTATAGAATGGTCAAACTGTTGTTTCTCATAATGGCACCTAGGTTTCCCTCCTCCTCTACGGTGTGTCATGTCTGGTGTCACAGCTTAGGCCTCTTCAATATCGAATCGCAGGCATCTACGTCAACCTTTTTCTGGTCTCTATCTACACGCTCTCTCGTCGCCGGGAAACCCCTGGAATAAACGTTCTTATAGCTGCGAGTTGCGTTATGGCCGTTGTGGCAACGACGCAGATGGCCGTCAATATTGCCGGAACCGTGATAACCGCTCGCTTCGTCCAACAACTTGTTCATGTGAAAGTATTGAGCCGACCCCAGTCCGTGAGGACGCTCGAGACAGTAGAGAATGTGCTGTTGGCAATAAACAAGTGGGTCAACAAACTCCATTGACTCGGAGTCGAGAATCACCCCACCAGTGTCGTGACAGATTTATTCTTCGTTGAGTTTTCTCCTATCCAAGTCAACAGTAGACTGACCTAATCCTAGATGTATCGATGCTATGTGATATGGGGATGCCAACGAAAGGTACTCATTCCGCCTGCACTTCTCATGCTAGCGACCTTGCGTGAGTCGCCATCTCAAATTTTACACATATGTGTTTCTAGCATGGGCATGTTTCTGTATAGTTGCGTCTATCCTGGCATCACGAACCACCAGCATTACCAACGCACAGATCCCGTTTGGTCTGGCAGCTGCAACAAATCTCGTTCTCACCGCCCTTACCGGTACGACAATTCCCTCGGTTGTTGGCCTCCGCTGAGATGTTCGCCTAGCTGGTCGGATATTGTGGATCCTGCGTCAATCGTCACATGTTGGTCGTGATAACACATACCGCAGTCGTTACAACAGGGCCATAGGAATCATGTGTGTAACCTGCGATGGATAAACGACCTGACTACCACTCGTATTGACTTCGGTTCCTGTAGACTCGAGTCCGGCGCAATCTATTGTATTGCGGCACTATTTCTCCTTATTGCTGCCTCCCAGGATAATATGAACATCTTCACCGTCGGGTTCGCCATCGAACAACAACTGCTGGTCAGTTCAAACCATTCTCGGGTGATCACATCCATTCATCTTATCTGTCTCACAGATCATAATACCAACGCTTACACTGGTGTATGTTGGCCTCAAGGATACAGTTGAGCGCCCAACGGGAACCACCGGCCAAGGATTTGTCAGCCAGGACCCTCCCTCCATCTTGGCCACACGTGCAGTGCGGCCATATCCACCTTCGCAGGTACTAGATATCAAACCGCATGGAACAGAAGAGAAGGACAGTGAATCCGTATGAGCCGATATGAACGGTATAGTAGTGGCGTCGATGATATAGGGTGATAAATTCCTTCCTGAATTTGCTGCTTTGAAGATATCAGGGAGTGCGGTACTGTTTTGAACCGCGGAAAAGTTGTCGGGCCCGATGGTTCAATCTGAATTTAATGTCCGCGCGAGTTTCGCCATTGAATCCTGATTGAGACACGAAAGAGAAGTTATTCTCGTAGCATGATCGAGTCGATGTCCATGGCCTCCTCGCTTCGATCTCTAAATTGTGGCAGCTTCCCTCGCTGTCTTGGCCCTTACCCCCGTCGACACTGTTGACTTCGACGTTATCCCTGCCTGTCGATTCTTTTCGGGCTTTGAAATCCCTCCGCATCCGGTCCTGCTCGCCTGAGGGAATGAACCGATTCCTTGCGTGGATCCCAACCGGAGTATTGCCGTCGCTCGACATTTCTTACCCCTGAGGATCCCAAACCACCCAATCTTCGATCGATGATATCTTCCAAACTATATCCCATCGATTGGCCTCTTCGCTCCAACGGCTAGAACTCTACGGCTTTCCGTCATGATCCAGAGACCACTATCGTTTGCTTTTAACCCTCCGAAATCTCCGTAGTTTCCGCGTCCGAAGTAGGGTCATGCCAATTTGTGCTGCAGACCTCCCCGCCGTCATTGCAACGTGGCCGGACATGCGATCGCTGTGTTCCATCCACGCCCTGTTTACCCATAAATTCTCTTCACCACTTTGCACAGAAGTAGAAAAGTCGGACAGATCTCGAAGTCACTCTATCGACCTCGGACCTTCCCCCGTTCACTATCACCCCGCTGTCCAGCATCCGCTGCAGACGCTCAACGTAGCAGATTCTCCGTGCCTTCTGACCAATCTGCATGTCACTTTGACCGTCTGTTTCCGCAGCCGTGCTCCCTTGGTGCGCGTGGAGCTGATCAAAGTCGGTAGGCAGAGGTGTAAGGTTTGATGTTTGCTTTCCAGGATGTCAGAATGCATGCTGTTACCCAAACTTGAACAGCGTGCGTCGTGCGCTCGTACTTCAAAAAGAGGTTCCCTCACATAGGTACAATCCACCCAGAACTTCGAATCTTCTTCTCACGGTGCATTTGTAGTTGGAGGGATGTTGAACCGAATTTTGGTATATGGGGATAATTTCGATCACCCGATCTATAAACATCACACCTGCGCTATAATCCACTGAAATGTTCGATTCTCTGTTGAATTTATTCCATTTTCCCCGCTCTCGGTTCAAGATCCCCAACGTCAGCAATCCCTTTGCGCGGCAGCGCCAATGGTGATAACCCGGATGTGCCACGATATCCTAAATCCGGGATGTCTGTCTGAAACGAAGAAAGCAAGCGCCCGTTCAACATCACGATCCTAACACTAGAAGTCATCCTGGCATCTCGTAGCGTGGTATTCCATTCGGGTGTCAGAGCTTTAGTAACTTGACCCGTGTGCGGCATTACAATAGTACTCACCAATCAGTGTTCTCGTGAGAGAAGGACATTCCCAGTGCATTTTACCTCTACTTAGCGTGTACCTTTTCAGTGGAAGGCACGGCGCAACACGCGACGAATTTAGATTGGAAGGAATCTTTCCCGAGTTAGGGAGAAACGATTATTGCCGAAGTGGTGAGAGACTAGGTAAAATATTGCATACGGACTTGAGAGGGCCGGTCACCCGCTGAGACGCAGCTGCAAGTTGCATCGAACTTTCCGGTAGAGCACTCTCCTCAAAGAATCGCAAACCACGAGATTGCGTTCTGGATGGAACGCTGGATGGAACGATGGTCGAGACCGAGACAAAGAGAACACTGTACGTCGGAATCAAACGACTCACAGCCCTAACCAGCATGCCGTTTCTCCACTCTGAAATACAAGAACCCGCTTCAAGCACCGATGAATACTAACTTGGTCTAACTAGTCCGTGAAACGCACCAAAGCATTCGTCATCACAGATGCTCGACGGGCCTGCGTCCGCATCCTGAATACCGTCAAAAGAACACGCAGAGGAATGGATTGGCAAAATATAAATGGGGCATATGAATCAAAGGAAGGAAAGAGGATCAAGAAAAGGGGTTTCAATGCCCAGCCTTCGAAGGAAAAAAAAGGCAGGGGATAAATAATTACACTGTGCAGACGTACCGTATACATGGGTACATCCGGATGCGGATGAAACGCCTCTTTGGCGGTACACTGCAGCACAGTTCCTAGCCCCGGCGGATCAGTGAGGCGAAAGATGCCGAAGCTGGATGTGCAGAGAATTGATTGAGAATTGAGAAAGATAGCAGGAGATGCGCAGACTCCGTTCGCCCTCTTTCAATGCCGACGCGACGCGTCTGTTTGTTGCTGCGTGGCACCGCTCTCCGTCGGCACCGCGGCGATCAACGCTGCCACGTCGTTTCTTCTATTCCACTGTCAAACGCTGCCCCTCCGCAAGCGCTTCCCAATCCCAATTGAAGCCTACCTCATCCTATTCGACGCTTAGTTTTCGGTTAATCCACCGCCAACGCAGCTTAATCCTAGAGTCAGTGCAATTGCGTGGAGTCTTATCTTTCTAGACTAACCCTTGATTAGCACCTTTCTACGTGCTTCTTCTATGCAGTGCTCACACCGACCCTTTTCAGCTCTCCTCGCCGACTGGCTACACTCGCACCGTGCATCGACGGCCTGGAGATGATGTAGGCCCATATCTTCTGGCTTCAATTAGCATCACCACCAGCCCGTGCTGCGCCACCGCCGTCCATATAGCCACGTCGCAGCAGCGGTGAAGTGCGCTGTGGACGAGCCAAAGGACGAGCTTTTGCCCGCCGTACTCGACGTTCATTCGCAGGGCGGCATGACCACCCAAGTCGAGTAGCTCATCGGGCCTTTCGACGCGCGGTACTCGAGCACCGGGAGCGATAGGTGGACGTGCGAGTAGCGGGTGGACGCCTGCTCCCGATACCAAAGCCCCCACCGTCGTCGCCACCCGCGCCATCCTGCTGGCCGGTACAGCACCTTCCCCAGACCCTCGCCGTCCGCTTCACCATCCGCTTCGCCACCGTGGCCACCCTCGCCGTCATCGTCTTGTCGCCATCCGCTCCGCCCATTGTCCAGCTGCACGAGGACTTTTGGATCGGCGCTTCCACCACAAGTGCGTCGTAGACGGGAAGGCTGGGAGCAGTACGGTGATGACTCTCCCCGCGCCCAGCTCGCAGGTGGGGAGGATGGGAGGAGGACTCGACCCCCACCGCACGATATCGTGCGTGCGAGGCGGGATGTCATCCCGCTGGGGCGAGAACGATGTCCTCTTTCGGCGGCGAAGACTGCCCGCTCGTCGCGCGTGGGTGAGTGCCGCAGCTGCACCGCGTGAGGACGACGAAGAAAGGGGAAGCTGCGCTGCTGCGTCCATCTCCGCACTCGCTGCGTCTGTCGCGTGCGAGCTTGGGGAAGGCTAACGGATTCACGTCCCTCCGGCAGCTGCGTGTCATTGTAACGCCCCTCGTGCCCTCGCCCCGCTCGTTCTCCGCTTCTGCGTCCACCCGCCACCGTCTCCTCCGCAACGTCGTCTCGGCTGATACGGAGACTCCGCGTCGGTGCTGCCGAAGGCGAAGATGGAGATGAAGGCGCAAGGGGTCACATACTCACCGCACGCTTCGACGCACTTGTACGGCTTGCCTTCTCCGATCCCACCTTCGCTTTCTCCGAGCTCTCTCGACGCCGCCGGTGCGAAGACAGAGGCGGAGGCGCGCCACTCGACCCTTCCCCCGCTACGCAATACCGAATCTCGATGCGTATCCCGAATCCCTCTGGACGAGTGGGTCGCGCTTCCGTTCCACTCCCCCCTTCGCGACGAGCGGCTCGCACTTCTCCCCGCCTTTCGTTTCCGTGCGAGCGCAGTGACTCCCGAATCCCGAGTCTACGTCCCGATAAACGGCGCGCATCCGCACCCGCACCCGCGTCACGATAGTCCGAGTACCCCGTTGCACGCTCCCGTCCGCGTCCGTCGCTTGCTGTACATCACATCCCCCGCCTATGGTGTGGATGGACTTGGATGCGTGGGACGAGTTAGCGCACCATCGTCGTCGCCGCCTCGGCTCAGACCAGGAGGGAAGATGGGGAGATGCGTCGGATATGGGCGCAGGGGATTCAGAGGACGTAGGGAAAGCGCCGTGCTAATTCTGGAATGCGCATGTGTGTGTGGGGCGCAGTCGCGCTTCTGCTTTCGTCGCTAGATACATCCTCGGACTTCATCGTATCGCATTTTCCCATCATCCACCTACATACATACTCTTGATTCCTCCCCGGCGTGCATATTCCACTTACACTTGGTTGCACTTGTACTGGTACCAACTTTGCACGCCTTGTATTTGAGCAAGACAGACTCCCATCCCGTTCTCGTACAAGTCGGTTTCGCGCGCGTTTGGCCACTCTTTTTTCGGATATCGTAGTAAAATGCAATATGAGATAACCACAGCTAGACACGATAACCTGGAAAATTCATATGTATGATTCAGATCCGGTGTGCACTCGGAGTGATTCATTCCTTCCTTCCTTCGGGATGTAAGAGACACTTCATCCGAATCCAAATCGCGCGCGGAAGGAGAGTCGGAAAATATGAATTGGTATGAGTGACGGACTCGCAGGGGCAGGTGCGGGATACAGAAGCCCGGGAGTGAGCTCAAAACGGGGTCCCTGTCAAGTGGAAAAGAATAAGATAGAAACCCAAACAAGATAGAAAAAGGAAAGGAAGGGAGCCTATCGAACGACGTGTTCCTGCTTCCGCGCCAATATTAAGGTGATCTATACAATTCAAGATGTAGAGGGTCAGCACAATCCTTGGACACGGATCTGTCGAAGGATCTGTCGATCTTCGTGCTTTCTTGTGTACTGGAGGTCAAATTCAAGACAAAAAATGAGATTATAGCGAGTGAAAGTCGAGCCCCGGCGCATGGGAAGCAGGTCCACTATTAGAAACAAGTGCATTTTCTCCTGCTTTGGCCACGCTTCTTGAGATTTCCAGAGCACAGTAGGGTGGCTCACCCGCGAGCGGACGGTCGCGTCGCTAGAAAGCTGGAACATGACAGACGTACGAGATCCAATACCAGTGTATCGCTGCGAACGAGAAAAGGGGGGAATTGAGGGAAGGAAGCGCCGGGAAATGGAAAGCTCGAAGAAGAGAAGGGAGCGAGAGCACTGGTCGCACACGAAATGTGTACATATAAACCGTTGGGGCGGCGGAATCAGACGAAGCGAAGCATTTTTTTGAGAGCTAAACGCGTACCGCGATATTCATATCGAGGTTAAAACTCTAAAAGGAATGAATACTGGGCGATTCGGGAGCCAGCGTAAAGAGAGAATCCGAGAGGATTCGAGGAAGCGCGGGAAGTCGAGGTGAGGAGAAAAGAGCGATATTTGCTGGAGAGACTCATATCCCCCGTGTTTCGAAGCGAGAAGGTCAAGATTATGAGCATTGGACGGTTGAATTGGGACTAGACGATACAAGACTTGAAGAAAAGAAAGAAAGAAGGGGGGACAAAAGACGAGCGAGTCGAGGCACAGGTATACAGGCCGAGGATGTGACTGTGTTCAATATGTTTTGTATGCCGGTGCCCGGCTACAGAGGAGGGGCGAGCTTACTTCATTCTCAAAATTTTCAATCGGGTTTACTGCTCTTGATTTGGATATCACAAGACTCTTGTTTGATTGTAGCACAATTTTTATTTGCACAAGTACCCTTAGTAGTCCCTGTACAGGCTTGAGATGAACTTCGATTTTCGGGCTTGGCTTGGCTTTGAAGCCAGGGCTTTGGCCTGGCTTTGTCGGGCTTTGGCTTAACATTCTCAAAGCCAAAGCCAAAGCCAAACCCTGGAGAAGGGTTTGGCTTGGCCGGGCTTTAGCTTAAGCGAGGACTTTGAATACTTTTTTTCAATGGACCTCTAATGGTAAGTAAAAAGTCACATAAATACTCACATTTAGCTAGACAGCAGTTGAAACACCCGAGGATTTTTTATGAGTCCGTAATATCGATAGAAACCTCCCGCAGTCAGAGATCAGAATTTATTGATGGCCGCAAACTCTTGGTTCAAGTTGGATGTATGGCTGAAAATTATGTTATCGGAAATTTATTGACATTGAGATCGTCCCCAAAGTCGTGCACCGTGAAATTTAAGCCCGAGAATGCATGTGTAAGTGTATTTTGTGCAACGGTCAAAGCCCGGACTTTGGCTTCGCAGACCTCAAGCCAAAGCCAACGCCCGTGCCATGCCCTGACTCTGGCTTGGCTTGGCTTTGCGAAGCCAGGGCTTTGGCTTTCTTAAGCCAAGCCAAGCACATCATGAACCTTGACAAATTCAATTTGGGTTGATATTAATGTATGGGCTGATATATGTGTGTTGCATACTGGCTGGAGTTTCATTCATTACATTTTATTCAAGTCAACGGCTGAAACTCGCGCCGAGTTGAAAGTTGAAAGCAGCACGGCAGCGCACGGCATCTGATTGATGTTCTCACGGCGCGACCATTGATGTTCCCACGGCGCGATCATCAGAGCAAACATCAGACCAAATACTTCACGTGTGGGAAAAACGGATCCGCAAATTGGACCAGCATATCAATTGGGGTCGCAAGCTCCCCCAATAAATCAGATGCGAAGGACGAGAGTCAGTGCGTGTGGGACCAGGGAAATGTTACACAACTATAATTTTTGCTGTGCGGAGACAGGCGGAATCCAGCGGGGCGTACTGAGGAAAAAGTGCGAGGTTCTCCGTAGAGTGATTCTTGGGGTCCAGCCTACACATATGGCTAGTTCATTTGGGTACCCAAATTAGCCACACTTTTATAGCCAGCTACTGGTGGCTATGCCAAGACACGGCCCCACAAAACGGAGCGGCAAATGTAGGCTCATTGGATAACGGTGGTATATAGTGGAAGGAACCTGTTTATACAACGCACTGTGTGGTGGAATGAGATGAAACGGGTCAAAATGAGCTGGATGCACGACCACAAAAGTGGATGTAGATTTTTTTTTTTTTTTTCCTTTCTCTTCGATCTAGCAGTAATGTGTATGAGTACATATGTGCCTTCCTCGACAATTATCCAGTCACGAACCTTTGATTTCCCCGGAGTGCCGCTTCTGGATGAATCGCTCGGGCCTGCTCCCGTAATCGTCACCGCCGGTTGCGCCACTCTCCCAATCCTCCAACAAATCGCCCTGGACCATAGTAATGGATCTGGGATCATCGCAGAAATGGCCGCAGTGCTCAAATGTCGCCCGATCATCGTCATTCGTGAAACTGACTCCGAGAACTTCAAGGGCTTTGGAATTGGCAAGGAATCCAGGATATGGTGGAAGAGGATCAATGAATACAGAACGTGACGTCTTCATGGTAGCAAGGTAGAAGTGATCGAGAAGACAGGGTTTGTGCATGAGCGGGAGTCGGAGATCAAATCCCTCTTGTTCTCTCCCCTCATGTCTCTGCAGAAGGACGACGATGTTGCTGAGTCAAGGTCGGCAGCTATATCTGCTAACTCCGAGTCGCCGTTATGATTGCCGCCTCTTCCCTCTCTCCACAACAAGCTTGTGGAGCCTTTCTCTCTTTTCTTTTTCGCGCCTTGTACACCGTCGAAATGCTCAAGGAGGGGGAACAATCTTTGACCGAGTCCGACGGGGCATACCTTTTCAGAGTACGTACGAGTACTTCGACGTGGGGAGCGATATTCACCCCGTTCTCATCCTTAGCCGGCGTACGAGGTACAGGAGGAGTTAAAGCGGTGCGACGGATTTCAATCCCTCATATAAACTCTGAAACATATGAAGACTGGACGAGATGCATGCGGCCTTTTCTGTTTATCTCCGTGGAGAACTTTCTTTTGCCCCTATGGCTGAAGTGCTTCCCCGGAAAATCCTAGATCTAGGGCGAGTGAATATCTTGTTTGTTGAAACAGAATCGTACAGAGCCACGACTGCAGGTGTGGCAGCGGCGCATGGTAGGCTGGCTGCCCAGTTCGGGCTTGGAATCTCGACATTCAGCGCTTTATGCAGGGCGATCCAAGCAGCAAAACAGTTCCCCGAAGCCGAAGTTCATGCGATAGACATATCACCGCTTCCAAATCGGTGAGCGCTTCGCCTAGCGAAACTGTCCGACTTTTAAATACACCCAGGATCCTTCCTTCCAATATTCACTTCCAACTGGCAGACTTGACTCAAGAGCTGAATTTTGAAACGGAAACATTTACCATCGTGCACGCTCGCCTCGTCATGTGCCACGTTGGTTGCTTTCAACGGGACGTCTTGCTTTGATTGACAAAAGTGGAACAGGTTTCGAATGGAAAGGACGTGATTGAACGTGCCGCTCGCCTGGTGAGACCCGGCGGCTTACTGCTCATCGAGGACCTAGATATCAGTAACTTGGTCTCCACCGGAGGCCCTGCGGTTAAGCGGTTCATATCGACTTTGATCCAGTTGGCAACTGCCCGCGGAGGCGATATGGAAATCGGGAGAAAATTGGAGGGTATCATTACTTCGCTGGGTGTTTTCGAGGATATCAACGTCACCAAGATAACTGTTCCTCTGTCTGGCACCGGCTCAGGTGGGCGACTTCCATTCCATCCCTTTTTGATATGGAGAAGATAATGAGGCCATAGATTCAGCGAAGAATGAATTGGGTTTGGCATTGAAGAAATCGTTTGCGTCCCTTGACCTCGGCATACATGGACAATCGATGACAGCATCTGTTCTTCAACAATATAGGGAGGAGATCGGTTACAGTGGCTGCGAGTCAATCATCTACTTCTCCTGGGCACGCCGTTCTGTCACATAGCTTACATTGAAGTCTCGCCCGATGCTTAGCTTGTGATATATTCGGTTCCGGCCGTTATTTATGCACCAGATTAGTGGGACATGTCTCCCCACCCGCGTACAGCGATGTTCCCAAACTTGTATGGCTTTCCCGGATTTGAGGGCATGAAGGCTCGAGTGCCGACATGTTGTAACGACACCTCACGCAATCGGCGCTTTAATGCAACATGGTTGCCATGGCCAACTTCACGTGCGCTTTGAGGCCAGTGCTGGCGCATGGCAGTACGAGTCCGGTCTTGGCGAACTTTGGACCTTTCTTCCTTCCCATCATTCCGACGGGTTTAATGGATAATTCTATCTGAAAACACCCCTTCTTTCTTGCGTGATTTGTAAGATTGCTTCAGATGTCGGCTGTTGGCGGGAGAGGCGGGATAAGGCGGGTGATGTGGCAGTATCAAGAATACATTCCCGAAAAAGAATCTGGCACAGAGGAAGCCATCTCAGGCAGCTACTAATTTTTGAATGGCCTTTTCTACTTGAAATGACCAAGCCTCAGGCTTTCAACCGTTTGGCTTGGGTTCGGTGAAATAAAATAAAACAAACTTCAAAAAGCTCTTAGATACTATTATGCCCAATGGGTCCGGATTGCACATTGGGTCTGATTCAAATTTTTCCAGGGGTTCGGGAAGCAAGGACACAGACAACTTCCTCAACATCACTGTACCAGGAACTCTTCTCCAATAGCTTCCTCCACTGACGGTATCCCTTAGTATTTTTATACAGCTGTAGACGATCAGTACATGTACCAATCCGGGGCAAAGGGAAAGAGAGAACAAGTAGAGCAAAGTACAAAATTCAGACCCATTGGGCGTAATAGTAAACATGAGCAAGCATCAGAAAGTCGGAGGTTACCGCCGAAGCCGGAAAGCTGTGCTATAAATGATGAGAATGAAACCGAAGATTTTGTTCGCCGGTTCCAGTAGGACCAAGCAGGATAAGAAAGAGAGAGAAATGAGAAACACGTAGGAATGGATTTGTGTGACCAATAAGGAATGAAATGTTAGGACTCGTAAAAACATTCCCACTTTCTTTTGAAGAACTCGTACCCTACGGAGCGGGATTTTTTGCGGACGTCGAGACAAGAATTAACCTGCCCACTCCGAATAACCCAACACATATTATGCGGGCATTATAGCGCCCGTACCATCTTTCCGCAAACGAATCACTGCATTCCGCGGCCATCTAACCAGGGGACGGCATAGCCGCAAATTTGACGTTGTTATCCTCTCTGTTCTCCGGTCTCGGTCTCGGGATATTTCCGAGGGCCCCAAGACTCGAGGCTCTATGACTGCTCCATTTCGCCATCCGCGGCTACGAAATTCGAACTCCAAGACTCCATAGTTACCCATCGCCATCGGTCTCGGCCGGGCCCGTTCCCACTCCGATGTCATTCACTGCGCTAGGTCTCTGGTCTACCTTCCACCTCGTGGGTCTGCCTGCATTTCAACATCACCATAATCCTGTCTGATTGCGGTTCTCCGACTGACGCCTCGCGCACAACAATCATCGACTCCGAATTATTATCCGCCATCCGGTGGCGCTTCCGGATCGTGGGTAATCACTCTGACCGACTCCTCTCTCCAGCTTAGCTGATCGGTCCTGAAATTCCCGCGCAGCGCGCTGCTGGGAGGTTCAAAGCCGTACTCAACCTCCTGCATTGTAGAACCGAGGCAGGTCATATCTAGCCATCGAAACTCAACACAGTCGACTCGCATATCCACCCACAGTGGAAGATCGAGCCGCCGAAATCTGTACGTGCGCTTCTGCAGTGCACTTACTGGCTTCTCACTCACATCAATCATCCCAAGTAATAAAAGTCCACTTCGCGACCTAGGCAGCGTTACTTCGATGAGTACGTCTCTCCTTGTCTTCTTGATTCTCTCCGTATTTTTTTTTTTCAGTCGAGCCGACTCGGGTGCGCGTGTCGTTCTCTGGTGTTCTCCTTCCGGTTCGCGTTCGCACCATCGCCATCTTTGCGGCTGGGGACAACACTGGTACTCGTCCTTCGCATCGCATCGAATCCCATGCATCCAGTCTCGAGGATCGACTCTTTCTTTTCTCTCGGGCTTCTTTGTCTTTGGATCAAAAAACGAAAACGAACCGTGGAAGAACGGTGAAATTAATACTGGATTGATCAGCATCAGGGTCTCTCCACATCCTCTGCGACCTCCAAGTACATGTGACCGTTAACCAACTCCACGGACCATACCTACTTGCCGCTGGTGCTTGTTCTCGTTCTCGACGATGGTATCAATCTTCCTCGTTCTCTATTCTTCATGAAGTTCAGATGGCTTGCTCCATGGCCACTTCTTCATCCGCCGCTACGAACTGCAAAATTCCATAGTAGCCCATCATGTTCCCGTGTACTGTCAATGGCTACCTCGTGCTTTGCTCGTGAGTGTGCATCTCCACGTCTCTGTGGCTTTTACAATATCTCTGCCTGTGCTTGGACAACCTTGCCTCGCCTCCAAATCCTGCGAAGTTCAAATGGCAGTAGGTCGCTACGTCATATCGGGCGTTCGTGGTTCATTTCTGCCGGTGTAACACAAACAACGCTTGACTAACGCGTGGAGTAATTTCTCGCCATGGGTGGTTCCTAACCTCGTCATCACGCTCTCAAACCCTTTGGGAACTTTGGAATCGACTCGCGCATTGAGTTGGTTCGCCTCCAGACTCCTACTGATACCGCATCAGTTCTGGTTGGAAACCTTGTCGCACCGACACAAGGTCGTCACGACGGCACAAGGACATGCTGCGTCCCTTATTCTCTTAGTATGAATATTCTCCTCAGGACCTCTATGCAGATAAGTATCATATATGAGTAGATATGTATTTAAGCAAGTATGATTTAGCTAGTCAGAGAGCTTCTCTTGAATCGAGACACTTACTACGCATTTGGTTCAGGAAGCTTCGTTCAACCGCTCAAGTGTTCCGTTGAAGGATCCTGTTGCCGCAGTGGCTCTCATGAAACTCAGCGGCGTCACGGTCAGTGGGCTCACATCGGCCGCCGGCCCGTCGGCCTTGTTCCGTCATATTTTATGTGTAATCCCTAGTAATATCGATCCCGCGCGGCGGGAGCCCGTTGCAAAATTTGGTGTGAAACAATCAACCCCAAATTTTGGGGGTGGGTTCTACCTATTGAGCCCACACTCCCAGATTGCTTGCATAAGCCTCAGGAAAAATAAAATCCTGGCGGGCAGTTTCAAACAGGTGGTTGGTGTAACAGACCTACCGGCTCCCGACTTGAACACCTCAAAAACTGCCTTGCTCGTCGGTTTTGGCCAAATCTAAGTTGGTAGACCCCATCCTAGCATCGATTCTGATGTTCCCCCCAAGCCACAGATCAAGCACACAATTATTGAATGTTCTAAAGATATCAACCGACCAGCATTCTGAAACTCATTTCACCCAGATCCCAACACAATTTTCGATTGGCCCTTTTAAAAAGGTGTATACATTATCATCTACGGTCTGAAAGCCCTAGTTCGGGGCTTTTAGACCATGTATAAATCATATTTTTACTCCCATTTGATTCCCAGAAACGCATCAAAATTTCATGCCTGACCATTTTTTATGTTTTGCGCCACCCGCCCTATGCACGTGTTTTGGAGAGGTGTGCGCACCTAACGACAACCTACCGACGTTATCTAGCTCACCCAACCTCCCGCGCTCACCACCAAATGTGTTCACGCGACGCGTTTGTCTGGCGCTGTGTGGCAACATCCCCCGGTAGGATCAGCCCGTGCCCTTCATCTCTTGTCTTCTCCGTCGACGACTCGCCCCACCTGACCTCAATCCACCGTCCCACGTCAGCTGCTCCTCATTCTGTTGCTCAGCCAACCCATCCCGTCGGCAATCCACGGCACTTCTCTACTCGCCGCCGCCGCCGCCCACTCCTGCCCCTATCTCTGGATGCCCCTTCGGGGAGCCATTCCTGGCCGCGTGTCGCTTCTCACATCGTCCCGCCGACCCACAGCGGCACACACAAACCCGTTGTCACTATTTGACTTGCCGTTTTCCTCCTCTGCCCCGCTCTGCCGTATTCGTCCGTTGCTCCGCGTCCCCTTTCTTGACACCCTCTATGCAGCCTTCGGGATTCATCGGGTCAGAACGCGTACCGTCTTCCCCCGTTCTCTCCTTCTTCCCTCCTCTTAATCCCCGTGAGAACACGTCCGTTGTGTGACGATGCACCGGCAATAACGCGCATCCTCGCACATCCTCGCCTTCCCTTTCCCCCTTGTAACGCTTCCCAGTGGCACTCAAGCTCGATGATGGCGTTCCATTTGGAACGGCCCCGTCGCTTTGACTCCCCACGGCGCG
This sequence comes from Mycena leptocephala, assembly GCA_029378395.1. Classification (NCBI taxonomy): domain Eukaryota; kingdom Fungi; phylum Basidiomycota; class Agaricomycetes; order Agaricales; family Mycenaceae; genus Mycena; species Mycena leptocephala. The sequence goes on along the minus strand of JARJLF010000671.1, from coordinate 56,317 downwards.
TGTACATACCTGCTCCACCCCATAGGTCACCCCTCCTCTCGTCTCGGAAGCCCTTCTTCTCTGTAGCATCTCCGCACGTGACCGCATCAGCAAATTGACAACTCCTTTTCCCAGGGCTTTTCGCGTCTTTTCTGTGTTTTGTCCTTTTGCTGTCTTTTCTGACAGCTTTTTGTAGCCCCTTTTGTCCTTCCACGACTTTCGATCCTTTTCATCTTCTGCGGGCAGATAACAAGCTGAAAAATTAGTCATTGATAAAATCACCAGAGTCCATACTGTAATACTGTGCGAGTTGTACTCATTTGTACCTATAGAGAGAATGGAAGGCGTCGGTGCCCCTGCGGCGCCCAACGATGGTCGTTGAACGATATGCGGCGGCCCGGTACAAAAGCTACTCAAGGCTTCCCGCGGCGCTCCAACCAGAGCTCTTGGTTTATCGAAAATAGTGCGTGGATGAGAAGCACCGGGCGCGTTAGCGGCGAAACAACTCGTCGCGACGGTTGGTCAAGTCCAGCCATCAGCACGTGCATGGTCCGTGCATGCATCGCCATCTTGTTGATCATTTGATGCAAGTCAACTTGCTCTTAACCACGACCACACCACTCCCCGCATCTCTCGTCTGCGCGTTCCGGCCCCCGTTGGCCTCAAGCCCCAAGTCCAACTCGGCCCACACTCAACATCTCAAGCCTTAACATCTGCGCGCCATTCTCAGGCCCTCGAAGCTAGCTGCAAACCACATAGCAACCTCGAAGCCAGAAGCAGCCTCTCGTCAAGCTAAGCTCAATATGTCCCGAAGCTCGACATCTCTCCCGCTACCTCAAACTCCTCAACCATCAAGTGCCCTCAAGTGTAGTCAAGAGCACGCCGTGCCATAGAAAAAGCTCTATACAAGACAGTTTCTATCAACAACCTTCAGAGGCAGCCCCATCCCTCGTTTTGCCTTCCAATGTGCTCATCCTCGACACCTGCGCTTTGTTGCGCGGGCAGGGCATCTAATCTCATCGTGTTATATATTGGTGTGTCATTGTACTGTCCATTTCATTACGCTGACGACGATTTCGAAGCGGCCGATGGCCCCATCCCTCGACGTCTCGGATGCGACGTAACGCGAAGAGAGTGCGTGCTTGTCCCGCCTGCCCGTACCCGCGATATGCATTCCCGTTGAGTGCGATGCGTGTGGCGGCGGCACGCCTCCCCGTTGGCGTCCTCAATCTCGTGGCAACTGATGCGGGCAGAATGCGCTGGGGAATCCGGATGGTCCGTAGCGTGTGGTGATGGAGAAGAGGGACCGAGGCGGGAGTGGACGAGCGTCGTGTACCGATATATGTACCCAGTACCGTCAAATACACTGTTTTCACGATTTCTAGTGTGTTTTTCCGCGTCTTTTGAACCCTTTTGGCTGCACTTATTGCTCCCCTTTTCCAGCTTTTCCCAGTCCTTTTCGCCTTTGAAAAGCTAAGGGGCCTGGCCTAAAAAAGACGAAACTCCTTTTTGACTTTTTTGACTTTTGGTGCTTTTAAAAGACGAAAAAGCTGCGAAAAGACGATCTGTCAATTTGCTGATGCGCCGGGTTCATCACCCTCATATCGCCCTTTCCGTGCTCTCAAATCGACACCCACACCCTGCTCCTTACTGGTGATTCGAGCGGTGCGCCCTCTTTCCGCCTGTGACCTACCCTTGTCTTTCCCCCTTGAAGTTCTCCAGGGCTATATTGGAAATCCTCCGGTGCCGCACTTTTCTGAGTCCAAATACATCGCATGCAAAGTGTTTAGACGTCCGCCAGTTTTCGTATGTGGCTGTCCATTGTACATGAAGTTTATTGACGCCCCATTCAGATGGCAAGCAGATACACCTGTGTGTCGGTGTTTAGGCCCATTGTTGTGCGTGAAATCTCGTTGCCTCAGTGCGCACCCACCGTCTCATTCACTCTACATTCAGTAACATTCCCACCTGTTCATTACGCCGTGCAGCATTCCAACGGCTGACCGACTTGGCCCTTGCTTCGGTTCCAATCAATGGTGAGATAAAATAGTTGTCTCAGCGCACGGTGTCCCAATTATAGCTGTATTCCAAGGATCTGGACTGAGCTTCCTTTTTTCCCCCCTGTCGAACCGTCACACTCAAAGAATTGCTAAAGGTCCGCCGTATACCACATGTCAGGCAAATTTTCAACCGATCCGGCATCTCTGTCGCTCATTATTCCTTCCTGTGAATCTCGCAGCTCTCTTGACTCTATACTTGGTGATGTCCATACACTGGGACCAATTCGTTTATATCTCCTTCCTCTGTCTCCAGCGATGAATCCTGAAGAAAAGAATCGACAGCTCGCCCGAAACGCTTTCCAAGATCCTCATGAGCACGTCTGTAATGCCGTGGCTTCTCGTCAACTTCTTGTTCTCATTAGGGGAAGTCAAAGTTAGATTTTGGAGGTGATTCAGAAGTCGATTCAGAAGGTTTGAATCGACTCGGAATCGATCAAAACCCAGAATCGACCTGAATCGCCGTTGCTACTCCGGAGTAGCAACAACATCAGAATCGGATTCGAATTGCTTCGTGATTCGAACGCGCGGGATTCGACTTCGAATCGACTCCCATCAGAACGACTGGCCCAAAGTCGAATCGGGTGCGGTCAAAGTTGGGTCGATTCACAGGTGATTCAAAAACAAGAATCCACAGATGAATCGACTGTGGAATTTAACTTTGACTTCCCCAAGGGGTTCGAATCCGACAAAATATCCACTTAGGCCGTATTTTTTCAAAAAGACCTTCTCGGGGACCCTCCCTACCACGTGCCGTCCAAATCGGGTAATTTCTCACGTGGTTTGTGCCGGCGAGTGCCGAAGACAGCGAAAAATTGAACCAAAACCGTCATATTTAATACTACTGAGCCAGAAACAGCCACAAATAACTTGGTTATGACTCAAAACCTTGCAATGAGCTCAGGTTTCACCCCAGTGATGGCAAATAGGCATACCCACCTAGCCCACCATGCCAATAGCTACCTTGAACCCTCGAAAAGCTGCGCAGGAAATGTTTAACAATTTTTGAATCGTCCTATCGCAGTTTGTGGCTCGAAAATCTGGTTTCTCAGCCAATAAATGCCAACCAAACCTAAAACGTGTACTGTTTGCGCTGAGTTTCATCGATTTATGGCTTGTTGTCAGCACAGGGCCTCGCTGCAGGGTTTACTGCGACGTAAGCAACTGGGCGATACAAGGAATAAGTGAAACACAGTCAATTAAGCACTGGAGAATAGACTAGAATAGTGTAAGGAATGTAAGTAATTACTTAGGGTTATATACTACGAAATAAAGGGGTTCTTTAGGGGACTAGGGGTCTAAGGGTGACTGCGGACGTCAAGGGGTAAGGGGTAAGGAGTGATCCTGACAAGCAGGGGTTGGCAGGAGTCGATCGAAATAAGGAGTACGATCCAAGGGGTGAGGGGTATAGGGGAAGAGAGTGAGACAAAGATAAACAAGGGGCAAGAGACCACCGGGTTAATGGTAGGGCGGGTTAATAAGAATATGAGACCAACGCAATAATCCGGTGAGGCACTCTGGAAGAATCCGGATAGGGAGAAACCGGGTTGTTGAGAGGGAGTGAAAAAGGGTAGATCATGACACTTGTGGTGGGATGAACTAGGCTTCTGAGACCTTCTGACTGCATCTGGAAGCTATCTGGAGCCATTCCAACCAACTTACCGACAGGTCCATTTTTTTTTTGCGGCCTGACGACCGACCCACCCTCCCTGCCCTAGGTCCCGGCTTGACCAGCCCCAACCCTTGGACTTCCCCTATTGAGGTATTCTCGACAGTTTTCTCATTTTCATTTGCGATTTAACTCTGGCAGCTCTGATATGTCGAGAAATCTATTAGCGGAAATTCGCCAGATTTCTGGTGAACACCTGGCGAACTCTTTACTTACAGCCGTTTGCGGAACTTAGGGCGCAGACAATTTTTTTCTGTTTTCAGCCATTTTGGGCAGAACAGCTGCCCCGACTTCAATTTTTGTCAGATTGCCTCGGGACATATCTCATTCTACTCGCACTGAAAATCCGCAGTCAATGGTTCCTTGATCTTTTGTTTTTGTTTCCAAATAAAACTTTCACCCAAAAATTCCTGATTTCAGGCAGGACAGCTGCGGCATCAGCATTTCACCCCTGATTGCTCTAAATTTTTGATACGGTGGACTTCTATGTATTATCTAGTCAACAGAATACCGGGATAGTGAATGTGATGCCAAGTCCTTATACAAATTGCTGGCCAATTGAGAGCTCAAATCGGCCCAGTATTTCCTGACCGCTACATTATAACTAGATGTTATATTCACTATTCCGGTATTCTGTTGACTAGATAATACATAGAAGTCCACCATATCAAAAATTTAGAGCAATCAGGGGTGAAATGCTGATGCCGCAGCTGTCCTGCCTGAAATCAGGAATTTTTGGGTGAAAATTTTATTTGGAAACCAAAACAAAAGATTAAGGAGACCATTGACTGCGGATTTTCAGTGCGAGTAGAATGAGATATGTCCGAGGCAATCTGACAAAAATTGAAGTCGGGGCAGCTGTTCTGCCCAAAATGGCTGAAAACAGAAAAAAATCGTCCGCGCCGTAAGTTCCGCAAACGGCTGTAATGCGGTGCATTGTTTGTCTCAGCTTGCCTGAACCGTCCAACGTCACGAAGCGTTACCTTGGCAGTCTGTTCCCGCCATCAGTATGTATCGTCCATAGCTCTCTGTGAGTCCCTGCCTAGCCTGAAACTACTGAATACTGATACAGCGACCTCAAGCTAAAGCTATACCGCAGGGATAGTGTGCCTCGTGCTGTATAGGGAGCCATTCCAGTGGCGGTGTGGGCAACTTCCTTTGCGGTCTTGTCGGAGGTACAGGGTTTGTCTTATTTGTGCTGTTGGCGGTTATCATTGGCGTTGATCTCCGCCCAGTTACACTCCCATTCCCTAATGTATGACTTGGTTCTTATGGTAGTGTACTGCGTGCTATAATCGATGTGCAACACAAACTTCAATATTAATCCTTGCAGCTCGTAGTTCTGAGCACGGCCGAAAAGACAACCGCCCAAAGACAGGGACAAGAGATTAAAAAAAATGTATATTCGAATGATTCAATACGCGATAGAGAACACTAGTCAACCACAGAATCCACAAATGCGAATGCCTCCACCGAGGCCAAGACAACGAAAGCATTCAGCGACAGAAGGCGATTGAGGAGGGGAGAAGGAAATTTCATGCCCCGCAGAGACGACCGACCATTCACCGTCCATGACCAGAGGCAAGACGAGAGTACTATTCCCTAGAAGGTAATGGATCAGTTCGATCCTTGAGATACAACACTACATTAGAAATATGCGAGGACATCATGATGCCTAGACTGTTTGTGTTTGTATGGGAGGTGATATACGTGCAAATTGGTGACTTACCATATTTGATACAGATTATATAATCATCATATATCCACGGGTGCATGCAGGTGCGCGCATCCCACACAAGTACAATGGTGTTGGAATCAGGAGAAAAGACCAAGATTTGAGGGAGTTATGAGTGTTATGCTGAAATCATCATTTTTTGAAAAAGATTGATGCACCCTAAGTTCCGCAAAGAGCTGTAAATGTGCATCTAGACTGCTGTATACAGCGTTTATAATCTGATGTTTGCTCAGTAGCAAGCTACACCAGCTTGAGGTAGAGCATGGCATATGTGAACACTTGGATTCTGAATGTCCTGAATATTTTTTGTTAGTTGTTTCATCCAAGCAGGTTGAAACTTGAAATGCTCGAGCTGAAAATATGAGCCATAGATATAGACAGATTTATACACAGACAGATTTATACTACGAAATGCAGACTGAGCCAACATCAAGAGCTTTTTCACCCGTCAATTTCAGTCCTTCTAGGTCTTCAATGTCAGATAGGTTATCCAAGTCCTCCACAGTTGCTGAAGGTACATGGATTTCTGCAAGACGAGCCAAGTTGGCTCTATGTTGTTCTTGCACATCTTCACCCACAATTGCCAGCCTTTCATCCACATGTTCAACTTGTTTGGCCTGTGATGACAGTTCAAACAGTGGTTTTGCCGCTTCCCAAAGTTCCACCGCCTTGAGCAGGTTGCCATGTCCCTTGTAAAGGTCTCCGAGTCTGAGCATGCATTCAGCTTTGCTATGATGAATATCCATATATACGAATCCCTCCAAGGCAACTGTGAACAAGCTGATGGCTGTATGCTCATCATCTTCAGCAAGAAAGACATCGCCTAGGAATTGGAGAGCCTTATGGACCCCAAGCTTTTCTTTCTGCTTGGTGGAATGTACAAGAAACACTATTGTCCAGTGTGACATCGAATTGGGGGTATTCCAGCGACTGACATCACCAAGTCGTTCCAGACAATAGGAGGTGATTTGAGCGTGTTTCAACGTTAATTGGACACATCTTTCAAAAAGTGTCTTCGCTGCCAACATATTTCCTTCCCTGAGGTGGAGATCTGCCAGAATAGTCTCACACATCATTACTCCCACACTGTATCCCCTCGTGGTGAATATTTCTCTGGCCATGGCATGACTCCTCTGCACATCATCCTTTGGAATCCCCATGGACACACCAATTTCAGCAATATTGAGGAAAGAAAGTCCATGATTGTAGGAATCTTGGTCCACAGAAATTTCTCGAAGAATCTGAGTATTGATACTGTGGGCATCAACATATTCAGATTTGAGCTTGTGAATCTCTGCCTGAGTGCTCATGATGCCATGGTCTAGGTCACCACCAGACATGCCACAAAGATTTAAGAGGTCTCTTGCCCTCTTGGAAAGAAGGATGCTTTTCTTGTAATTGCCCAGTGTGGTCCAGCAAGTAGCCTCAATGTTTAGTGCCTGTGCTTCTGTGTATAAATCTGCACAAATCCTGGCCAGATTTTGGGCCCGATATGCATGAAGCTGGGCTACAAAGTAATCGCCAAGGTACCATTTCATCCATGCAAGACCATACAATCCTTTGGAATGCATCTTGGTGTTCCCAGATGAAAGTGCTACAGATATAGCAGTTTCACAGAATTTCTGGGCAGTGGAGATGTCATGCTTGATTCGATAATAGTTTACTAAGCTGCGATAAAATCTGCCTGGGGGAATTCACATGAGTACTAACAAATGAATACTAATCAGAGATCATACATTTAAGATCTGGGTCATCAAAGTGCTTAAAACATTCCAAAGCCTCGGAAACGAGAGTCTCCAGATTGGATATTGAATGGCGGTCCCCTGAGTTGAACAACTCAGTGAAAAAGTAAGCCTCCAGATGATGATCACGAGGGTATGGAAGAATATCATGAATCTTGCCAATCAAAGGACTAGGGCCTCGACCAATGAGCCTGCTGCAGTGATTGAGATCACATGTGCAGTAGATGCTATCCACTAGGTCTGGATGGCCGGGTTGGAGGCCATTCTGGACAATATTCTGTATGTTCCAGTAGTTTGATGATATTCGAGCAATTGTGCCAGAACTTGATTGAGTGCCATGGTATTCCATGAAAAACTCAAGAAGGTCTCGGAAATGTTTGAGAAGAGGCCGAACAAATTCATCTCCAGGCGGCTGAATCTTGTGCATATACTCTCGGATAGGGACCAATACTTTTAACCGTTTTTGTTCATCACTGTAGGCCAAGGTTGTGCGAATCAATGCCGCTTTGCAGCCCAGAATATTATCAATTGGAAGTTGGCTCTGCACCAGCTCTGCTTCCGAAAGGCCATCTGGAAGCATTGACAGGAGGCTAAGGAGGTCTTTTGAATGGGGGAATGAATTGAGTCTAGGACTGGACAAGGACAGCGAGATGGATAAATCCAAGTTGGATCTTCTGTCATATCCAACTGAAATCAAAGATGTTCTTTCATGCTCCCAGCGGGATAAGACATTAGAACAACTTTCTGTGTCAACCAGATGAGCCACAAGATTGATTGCAAGTGGCAAGTTGTCTGTCAGGGAGAGGACTCTGTCAACCTCTTCTGGATCATGTGTGTTATCTGCAATATCAATAAATGTTTGTCGAGCCGCGTCTTGTTCCAAGGGCTTCAAAGGTGGCAGAAACGGTCTGGTCCAGGCTACCTTGGCTGGTCTTTCAGCTCCTCGCATTGTAATCTCATCTGAGATAAATAAAACATAAGACGTAAAAGGAATATACACTCACCACCAATGCAAGATGATCCACGCCTGTGAGCAATGACAGAAATTCCTCAATATTGCCACGAGAGTCATTTGTCTCCCACAATGTCTCAAGATTATCCAGAATCAGCAAACTGTGTGGGCTGCTAGAGAAATATTGGATGACTGGGCGAGTGAAATCTGTCACTGGCTTCAGTCCAATATGGGCTCCTATGAGAGCAGCGAGTTCCACTTGAGTTGATGCAGATTCGCAAGCAATAAAGAACCGCTGCTGGTTATATCTGCCAGTAATTTCTGTGTGGTGAATAACGGCTTGTGCCAGACTTGTCTTTCCCATCCCCCCTGCACCTAAAATTGCCACTCTAGGTGTTCCTTGGCTAAAAAGTTGAAGAATGTCTGCCAGTTCTGACTCCCGTCCATGGAATATCTTTGGCTCCGATGGTAACATGGAGATTGAGTTAGAACTTGGAGATATTTAGGACAGGAGTAATATTATTGAATGTAATTCAAACTGACCTGTTGTGGGAGCCTGACCAGACTCTGCTTATCTGTGCCAAAGTTATTGCTCGTATTTTGAAGAGGACTGGAATTTACATACAGATGATGCTACATCTGAACTTGTTGTGTCAGAGAGTGCTTCAATCATGTCAAGCACCTCTTGGTGCCTTTTCTCCGCAGCTTCCTGCATCTCCAGGATAGTGTTCGTGACGGAGACAGTTTCGACCTGGGTATTATTTCCTTAAATGACTTGTTGCATGCCAAATAGATGACTGACCTGGAAGAAATCAAGCCCTTGCTGCAAGCCTGCCCTGCATTCCCTGAGAAGATTGCTCATCCCCCCCTGGCGGAAAAACGCCTTGATTTTGCTACCCTTCTGTTGGGCCTCGACAAAGGTATGGATCTTATGGAGAGTCCTAATGGGTGGTCATAAGTTTCAACTCACTGAGTCACGGCTCAACCAAGGACAAGCAACATACTCTGTGAACATCATGAGTTGCTTCAATACACTTGGTGGCAGTTCTACGCCTGTATCTGACTTGACATGCACAATAATGATTGCATTGAGCAATTCGTGAGCTTGTTCCAACAAGCTAGTACAGTCGTCTTTGTTTGTTTCACAGTCTAGGATGCCAATCTGAGTTTCACAGTGACCGGAATTGATCAAAAAAGAAAATGTACCTGAATATATTTCACGACAGACTGAATCGTATTACAAATAGCATCTGAGAAGGGGGTCTTGAAACTATCCGCAAGCATTCCGTAGGTGTTTGCAGCCATTGTCAAGCATATTGTGATGTTGTTCAACCGAATTTCAGTGGTAGTGGGTGTGGGGGCCATCTTGGTCATGGATCCGCAGGCTCGACGGCATTATTTATGCAGCGATGCTCCACAGCCTTGAGAAGCCATCCACGGAAGTGATGCCCACAGCATACTTCGACATATAGATCATCAGGGAACAGGCAGATGCATACTTCCATTCAGGCACATGTGTCATACATCAACCTCTGGACTTGATATGTACTGTCCCCCACACTCGTCGGGACTGTATTGGGTCCATGTGATCTTGTCACCGTATGACTTGCTGGAATCACAAAAATATCAGGCATCATTTCTATCATGCACAAGATCATACCTAGTGGCCCTTACGTTCCTTCCATTGTATCGACATTGTTCATCTAAGCGATCAAGTTCCTAAGCATCATAGTTCGAGAACCTCTCTTCATAACTGTCTTTCTAAAGTCCTTTCTCCTCTTTTTTGGTTTTTGGACCCAGCCTTGTCTGTGCTTCGATCCCCCACCCAACCAAAGGGCTATGCTTCGCAAAGCACAAAATGTGGGTAATTCTCAGTGTTTTCAAGTCCTTATACCACTCCGACCACTGCGGAGGGTGGCATACATAATTCGACCCTTCCAACTATCATTAGAAAGATGGATTGCCACACCGAGCAGGCTGCTCAAACTGACGCTGAATCATCTGTGTCCTCGAGGTTACCATGACCGTCCGCTTCCATACTTACTTCTGATCAGATAGATTCGCCCTCAATGTGTTCCGTGGCTCCTGGTGCTGGAATCCCAACTGGTGCGCTATACACACGATTTTCTTGGCCTGAATCCTCAGTTATTAGGCGCTCAGAACGAGAAGCTGTCCTCCAGATCTGTGATGCCCCTTGCTTCTGGGCGCTAGAATGTCTAAAGCCAGCTATCTCCGAGTCGAGCGTCCCCTTGTTACTGTCTTTAACCGAGGCAGTCGAATTCAGGGACACCCCGTACATTTAGGACCCATGATATGTTCGTGTTCGCAAGCTGAAGACAATTAATTTCCTGGCAGGAAAGAGAATGTGTTCGCTGAGATAGCCGACCGGCATGAAATACAAAGATCCCGCCCGTAAGTGGGCGGTTCCTTACTCTGGGACGATGGCATGACCTTGAAGAGTCCCATCACTTCTGGATAGACTGTATGGTGAAAATCCACTCAGCAAAACGCGGTAAGTGAGTAATTTGTTGTAACCATTTGAACCGTTTACAAAGAGTTTTCAAACCGTTTGCGCCGACCCACAAACTAAATGGAATTTAAACCGTTTGAAAACCTTTTAAAACGGAAATAGTTGGAGCCTTACCCTGGACTGAGTACAGTTAGCCATTGGGAATGCAATTCTGGCAGAGGTGCGTGGTTGGTGTGCGCGGATTGCCCTTCCCACCTTAAAGTATTTGCCATAGCCATGAAACTGAGATAATCACAAGCCTACTAGTACTGACAGTGCGTGGGTTCCGTATTTTCCAAAAGTATTCCGCCCGAATTTTTCAGGCCTCGCTTGGGCTGCGTGCATCAATCCAGTTTCATATTCTCAGTCGTCCCAGCTCGTGCCTCACGAGCATGGGTTATCTTAAAATTGTCTGAAGGTCCTCAGGACTACACTGATTACAATTTTCGTGTTGCCGGATTGGTGAAAGTTCGTTTGTTGGCTGCGGAACGGAAGAATTGATGGGTCTGCTTTATGGCTCTACTATACATTGATACTGTACCGGCGTGTCTGGTAGCAACCGCTGAGGCTGCGTTACGCCTGCTAACTTTCAAAAGTTAGCAACCGGTTGCCTTTTTTGGGTCCGGACCATCCTAAAATGGCAATACCGGCGCTGTAGGCCCAAAAAATTGCCTAAAAGAGCTCCCAAAGTCGGAATTTTTGCGTTACGGGCGCGATTTAGGCAACTTTTTGGGCCCGCGTTACGCGTTACGGTTGCTACCATACACGCCGGTGCAGTATCTTCGTTTCATGTCATGGACCCGACCAAAATATTTGTCCTCTTAATAATATTGTTTTGTGAAAGCACGACTTTGTTTAGATCTAAACTAATTCAGACGGAAACGTACTTTCTGTGACTCTGCGACTCCATAATAAAATAAAATAAAATTGCTTCGCACTTTTGATTCAATGCGAGGATTGTAGAATAGTTATTGTAATTTTATTGAAAATACCGGATTCTTCGGACGATGGGTGTGTACCGTTAAGTTGCTGTGCTTGATTCAGGATGCTGAGCCGAATCCCACCCAAACAGCGTTTCAGATCATTTACTCGTTCCCGCACCGAAGGGGCTGAAGTATTCCGAAGTTCGAACACAAGTTCATCGTGAAGCCGACGTGTCTGTCACGCCAACCACGTGATCGTATTTGTCCTTGTAAGTTGTCACTCGGTATTCCTCCTCTGTCATTGTGTCCCTGCTCCCCCTCGCGTCCTCGCTTCCTCGTATCTGCGGCTCTCATCACAAAAAGTGCATGCTCGAATTCTTGGTTTAATCTCGCGACGGCGAAGCCCGGATCGTCATTGCTGCACCAGGGGAGATGAGAATAGTGCTGACCAAAAATACGACTAGGGGCCGGCAGCCAGCCGGCCGCCGGCTGCTGCCGTCTCGAATTTTTAGGCGACAAAGACGAGCAAGCGAGAGGTCAGGAGAAATTCCATGCCCAATTTGTCGTCAAAAAATCCGCTTTGTAGTTGGAAGACAAGAATGCCACACGGAGAGGGCCCCAGGAGCCTGAGCGGGAGAAACGCAAGAGAAACGACAGCGCTAGCCATCAAGTCAAAATGAGAGCTATTCAGGCAGCGCGAAGGGGTTTCTTGACACTTGCGGGGAAGATTATCGCGGCCAACGCTGATTGTGTGTGGCGAAAGGGGACCAGCCGAGATCAGCGCGAGAGTTTGAATCCCGATCAACTGATGTCGGCATTACCAAGGCATTATTCGTTTCTCCGCCAATTCGACTCAGATTTGAGCCAAGTAGTCAGGAGAAAGTTCATGAGGACGCCACCATAGCACGCTGTATCCCCATACAATGGACGCTGAAACCTGCTGGACCAACATACTACATAGAGCCAACGAGGAGTGAAGAGAAGGGTAAGCGGCTTTGCTGATTAATGGCCGGCCCGACATCAGAGTCGGAGATTCAAACTCCGCTCGCTTGCTGGTCTCCTTTTGCCACAACCTTGGCCACAACCAAAATGTCGTCGTTCGCCGCGGTAGTCAAGAAACTACTTGGATCTGATTAGCTCTCATTTTGGCTGGACAGGTAGCGCTCTCTTTTCTTCCTCTCAGGCTGCTGCCAGGAGTCCCCGGGCCGAAGGAATCCTCTGTCGCCCTCTGCGGCCGACGGTCCGAGTCTGTGGCATTCCTCTTCTTCAAACATCAATGCGGATTTTTTGACGATTAACGGTCGTTTCTCAAAGTGAGCATCAACATCTTTCCCTCCTGCTCATCTAGACTCGCTTGCCCGCCTTCTGTCGCTGGAAGCTTTTCTTGGCGTCGGTCTCATTTGACACTGGACAGTCTGACTTGTGACCTATCTGAGATCTCACGGATCAAACTGATCTATTGTTTCCTACTCGGGTAGTACCTCTCGTTGTGTCTCTGGTCTCCACACTCTCGTCTCGTCCCTGGTCATAGACGGTGAATGACCTTGCATGAAATTTCTCGCCGCTTTCGTGGTTTTGGCCTCGACTGGATTATCTTGTTGACTTGTGTTCTCTCTCGAGTATCGATTTTTTTTTTTCATAAAAGATTTTTTTGCCTCTGTCCCTGCCCCTCTCTATCTCTTCCTTGATCTTGCGCCTTTGTCTTCCTGCCATGTTCACTGCGTTCCCACCCCGTGTAGACACACCCAGGTGTACGTGGAGCTACGTGGGGCGACATGCGGCGACATGCATCGATCTTTGGCTAAGTCCGGCTACGTATGTGTACACCGAGATGTCGGTGTACATGCAGCTACATGCGGCTACGCGGCGTAGACGGGGTCCGTCTACCCGTCGGCTACGTCTGTCTACGTGCGTCCATAGCGTAGACACAGGTAGACACACCTTCATAATGCTGCATCCCTCGGTCACGTAAGCATATTGGTGAGCTCTAAGTTTAGTGGCTCCGCATTTTAGCTACGTCGGTCTACGTGTGTCTACATCGGTCTACGTGCGTGGACCAACGTAGACCAACCTCGCCAGATGTAGACCTATGTAGACAAGCCGTGTCTACATAGTGTAGACATAGGTAGACGAAGGGGCCCGTCTACCCTTCGTCTACGGGGGTAGACAGACCCTATGTCTACAAGGGGTCGGAACGCAGTGGTTCAGAACTACGAGATAAAGAGGGATTAATATTAAAGTTTGTGTTCCACATCGATGATGACATACAATACGCTAACATTAAAACCAATTCATACATTAGGGAATGGAGGTGTAACCGAGCGGGGATCGACGCCAATGATAACCGCCAACACCACAAATAACACAAACCCTGTATCTCCCAGGACCGCAAAGGAAGTCGCCCACACCGCCAATGGCTCACTATACAGCACGAGACACACTACCCCAGCGCTAAAACTACACAGCCCAGCGAGAACGAGCCACGGCGCTGTCAAGCTCGCGGCGAATCCGAGACTGGTGCGAAAGGCTGTTTTGGCGAGTCGATTCGTGGTGTACCGATAATCTGCGAGAGAATAAGCCACGGTGATTCGGTCGGCGTCATCGAGGTTTGACTCCCTCAATATATCCTCCGCGAGATCCGCTGATTTTTTTAAGCTGCACGGAGAGCTCGTTCCAAAGCCTAGGACTTTGAAGGAGGCGGAATACGATCATTTTTAGGAAACGAAGATGATGCACAAGCGCTAGATTATCCCGCTGGAATTCCTTCGCAGATTGCGCTGTATCCCTCAGCACCTCACTGAGACTTGTGAGTGCTGATTCTCTTTGCTGCAACAGCGTATATGTGCGCTGAAGTTGAATAGCCCCGACTATCGGGATGGTGCCGCTGAGCACGTCGAGGAAAAGGCCTGCAAAAAAGAGCGCATTGCATGCGATTTGCAGGTTCGCTCTTGCGCATGAGGATGGCATCCTGAGCCTCAACCAACAGCTGGTCACCCAGACGCACTTTTTCGTGTCTCCCGGAACTTCGATGAGATTCGAGCTTCGAGGTTAAAACAGATTTTGCAACGTTATGACGGTGGGATCAACCGTTCGCCCTGACCAATGCAACTCATTTCACGGGCCCCGAACAGCCAAATTTCAGATGGTGTGCCCTGGAGCAAGAAAAAAAAAACTTAGAGATGGAATGAGGACCCTCATTGTCGGATTGGATATGTAAGAGATAGGCGAGAAAGGCAGGATTGGTTTTTACGTCATGAAAGGTGGCGGGAAGCGTGGGAAAACGAGGTCGGCGTCGGTTCATCCAGGGATGCCACAACATTTCTGGGCTCGATCTCACTTGCCCGGAAAAATCGAAAGAAAATATGAGCATGGAGGTAATCAGTACTACATGAATCGATTGGTACCAGAACACCATCTGTAGAGTAAGTATACGGCGCGCAGGATGGCCACAGGCGTCGAAAAACCAGTTTTTCACCCTGTGAACGAAATTTCAGGTGTATCTCTATGAATAATGGGGTGATATCCCGGAAATTTGGGTAGGAAGACTTGGGACATATACCTACCTTTTACCCCTGTCAGGCCCAGGTCGGGGCAACTGGAACGGATCGAAATCAAGACCGCAATGCTAAAATTGCCCAAATTGGTATTTGACGCCTGGAAAAGAACTGTACCAAAAGGCGGAGACCAAACGGCTGACTTTTATTTGGAAGGTGGAACCTGGGGGGTACCTTAGACTGTCGGGGGTGAGGATAGCTTCATGCTGATACCCAAAACAAAATTTTCCGACAAGATTTGATTACGGGAACAATATTTGCAATGAGCTCGCAGCAAACGGGGCCGAAAGAGGGTAGGGGCCTCGAGTCAGTGTCAAGTTTAATTTTCCAGCAAAGATCCCGCCTTACCTTGAAGCTGCAGAAATCTTCTCGCTGCGCACCGCCATTACACTCGATTATTACTCTACGCGTAGGAGAGTTACTCTGAGCCCACCTAATGAATTCGAAGGAGGAAGCAAGTCGAAGGAGCTAATAGATAGGTTGCGCAAAAGCCGCACAGCCGCATGCGGCTTCATGCGGCTTTTTGGGCATTGTGCAAAGCCGCGGCCTTTTCTTCGCTGGTCTCGGTTCCTGTCTTTCGAAGTACCATTTAATGCCTCCTGAATCTCATATTCCACTCCCAGGAGTGTTGTGTTTTGGATGTGCACCCATGGGAGGCCGGATTTTTCAGGCATCAAAAAAACATCATTCACTTTTCCGATACTTTCATGTATGCCACGCAGCAACGGTGGTGCCCAGGATATTCCCTCTCCCCACAGCACCTCTCCTTCACCTCAGGTACACTTATATTACAATAGTTGATTGGAATCTCGCAGATTTCAAATTTGCCGTGCGGCTTTGCACAATGCACAAAAACCGCATGCGGCTTGTGCGCAACCTATCTAATAATCACTCATAACGTCACGCGGGAGATGCCGATTTTCGTTCAACTCAAGTCCAACTGTGCATTTGTTCGGACTTGGTCAGACGGTTGGGATTGCATCTCAGATGTGTTTCCCTTGAACAGGGAGTCGAGATAAATATTGCAAGGATGGAAAAAAGACAAGCTGCTCCCGCCAAAAAAACCTACTGTATCGGTTCAGGATTTCAAAGCAAAGGCCGAAGCAGCATAATATTACAGTTTCATTGCCCACAACTGGACTCGTCATAAATAATCAAGATTTCTCCGCTGGCATTTGCATCATCTTTATTATACTCGATTTGTCTTCGCCGTCACCCAGTGGAACCCCTCGGACGAGGAGCTTGCGCCGCTGATCACGTCTCCGCAGGAAAAGCGCACCAACAAGTAGAACAGCTATGAACATCACTCCTCCAATCACACCCCCGACAATGACGCCTACGGGCGCGTTCTGGGGTTTTGGGACGTCGACGCTGGGGTGCAGTATTTTAGATATATCAACAAGGGCGGCAATAGACGGATGCACGTGCGTGTAGATAATATAGTCGAATTCGATGACCGACCCTGGTTGTGCGGGAGATATCAAGAGTAGATGGGGTCCGGCGGGGATGGAGGTGTTGTGGTATGCGAGGCCAATGTATCCGTCTGCCACGCCGTTGTTATAGAGGGCGACATCGGCGGCGTCGATGTTGAAGATGCATCCGCCGGTGGCCGCTAAGAACACGTACACCGCGCTCCCTGAGCAAGTTAGTATCAGCAGTGGAGGCATTATATGCTACATCGAGGTTAGCGTACCGGTGAAAGAGACGATGATGGGGCTCTGGGTTATTGTAGATGTCCTATTGAACGTCTGATTGGTCCAGGATGAAGGGCAATTGCTCGGATTGCATCGGAGGACGGGCTGTTTGCTGTAGACTACAGACGAGGACGCGTCGTCGATCGTGCAGTTGTTTAGCTCGGCAATAGCGAAACTGCAGAGCAAGGCGATGGAAGAGAGGAAAAGACAGCCGAGCATAGTGCGCAAAATGATGGCGAAAGAGGAAGAGCGCTAGCGGCGGCTTATCGAGCCAGCTCATATAAGTCTCCTGCTGGCCATGGAGGCATACCGGGAACCGATGTTTATCGTAGCATTCTTATTTAGGTCTTCTCTCCGATACAGTGGTCGTTCTAAATCGAGGCTAGATTGATACCAGCCGGGCCGGGCCGTGGACCGGAAGCAATGCCGCCGTCACCGTGTTGTACCCAGTGTCTCACTGTACGCGAACAGGATGAATTGAGGATGAAGATATTGATACTCCAAGATACTTGTGGTACATATCAGTCTTCGTTGCCTGATATTTTATGAAGCTGAGTGGCGCGGTGTAGGATGTAGGACAATGAGAACGAACACGCGCCCCAAGACCTCAAATGCGAATTTCAAAATGACGGCGTGATTCGTATTTGCTTGTCGCTGTCTCATTTTGCGATGAGACCCACTGCGGAGGAAGCCATATTTATACGTCGGAAAGGGGCCGCTGTCGCTGCGGATGCCGAAAACCTTTATATGTTAAGAACCGGGCCTTGTTTTGCGCAGTGGACGGTGCGGTTGCACGAGAAGCGCATTAGTGGGATGTTAGGTGCGGCCCTTCCCTTCTTACTCTTCCTGGCTCCTTCCCGTTCTCGTCAAGGTCTCTGGTGAGGCTTTGTCTTTGATTGTTCCCACCGCGGTCTTTTCCCTCCCTCACCGCACCGTCTCTCTCATCATTCGCTCCTACATCACCTCCCCTTCGCCTCCCTTCCCTCGATATCAAAAAACAATGACGTATTGACAGGCTCTCCATCAACGTTGCCGCTCACCTGCGCACAAGGTACACTCGGTCCTTCCCTACTGCGTGCGCTGCATAATTGGGGGAAAGAAGGAGTTTTGCGAGATTCGCGTCGGGGGTGAGTGGCGTGTTTGGCGGCTAGCCCAGCCTGTTTTTTCTTTCTATTTTTGTGGAGGGTGATTGGCCGTTTTGTTTTGTCTTCGTGGCCAAGCGCGGCGTGACGCTCCGTTTACCGTTGAGCGTGAAGCGCGGCGCGGCAGGCTATTTTGGGTCCTTGTTCCTCTTTTTTGTCCGGAGGCGGCTGCGTCGCCTCGCCTTGCTAGCTTTCTTTGTGTCGGATGGAGTGGAGGAGCTACATTTCTTTCGACATTGATATTTCGGTCTCTTTGCTCAACGCACGCATCTTTGTTTTGTTTTATTTCCCCCGCTTTCTCGTTGGGTTTATTCTCCCTCTTTGTGTTTTTCGTTTGATTTTTGGTTTTCTTTTCCCCCAATTGTTTCTGTGCCGACCCCTACCTTGCGTGAAACGGGATAGGGCTTGAATGAATTATGAATCGAAATGTTCATTCCGCGCGCAAAAAAGATCATGTGGAGTTCGACGTCCTTGTTAGATGAGAACCGCGCACAGCACCCCGATGGTAATCCGACCAACAACAAAACGGGACGCTCGCAAATGCACACTTGCACCAGGTTTGCCCTGCGACCCTTTGCCCTCCATGGTACCAGAGGACTGGAATGATCCCGCGACGGTTTGGTTCTTCAGCTTAACTCCAGCGTCGGAGCACAAGAACACATAGGCTGTAAATCCACCGGGCGATTTCAGTTAACATCTCCAGGAGGTGAGAGGAATCGAAATGTATGTACCGTCATATTCGTTTTGTGATGAGGTTACAGAGTCCCCCAACATCTGGTCTTGACAGTCAAGGCATTGCGCGTATTGGTCTGCGATCCCATTGGTGTATGTCGTTGAATTACGGCTGCTCTAGAAGGGAAGTCTCGACACTACTCGCCAGAGGAGCATTCAAACATAGACGTACGCCGATGGTGTTAAACAACCCGTCAGTGCATGGTGGATTGCATACAACTTGCGCGAGATTGGGCTGGACTGTGGAAAGGAGGGCGAGTGTCGCAATGAGAGTGATCGCGAGCGGGGTCATGGATGATGTATCAGAGAAGGTTGGGATGCTGTTCATGGTTAGGTGGCACACTTTTTATGTGGCCCCGCCAAGACCGCCAAGAAAACTCGAGCGGCCATCTGTTGTTAGCATTGGTCTGGCATGATAGCAACCGCGAGATGATTAGGATTTCTGGACGACCGCATTAAGTATTATTGCACTAGGCCAGAGCGGGATGGATGGATGAATAAACAGGGCCCCCTGCGTATCTAAGTATTTTTGGCGGATATGGTAGAGCCTGAAAGCCTCAAAACATTGGGCATATTCAATTCTGCAAAGAGAGGGAAATTGACTTGATAATGAATCATGATCGTCTGCCAGAAATTAACGCTCTGAGTTTATATTTGGCCCCAAACTTAATAAGTTTAACTTTAGGCTGATAACCATCGTCGCGGACTCCATCCAGACCCACGCGTGCTCGTACATCTTTCACGGGTACCTCGAGCTCATGTGAGTGCTTGGTTGCATCCAAATCGGCATTTCGGCCGAACGCTTCGGATCACCGAACATTGCCAGTCACGGTGGGTGACTCAAGTGTGATTCGCTAGCCTCCTCACTTCACCCGAGCGCCACGGCCACGTCGCCCGACTAGGAGGTTCAGCAGGCTAAGGCGATAAGACAGTGTATTTCAAGTATGGGTAGACTGGGACGACTTCCAAGAGTGTGCGACGCGGTGCTCCGTTTTTCCTTTACCACTCCTAGGAACGCAACGAGTGGGACTGCCACTTGTAGAGCCCAGTTGCTGATTAGACGGGCTCACACGATTCGCGCGATGAAAGACATTCCAAATCAGCATCTTAGGCTTTCTGGTGTCCTCGAGCGACCGTGTTCCGGGCAGGCTCTCACGGGTACTTCGCTGATCCTCTTGCTGCGAACTGGGCCGTTTTTGGTACAGTCGACGTGGTTGGGATAGAGCAAGGCGAATATTTCTCGTATCTACTCTCTGATCTTGCGTCGTTAACCATTTTTCGTCAGTGCATTTTGCTGGCCGAAACTGTCACAGCTACCACGCCGCCTTCTCTGCTAGCGATCTGCCATCTGTCATCGTTTTTTATGGTTCGCAATATATATATACTCGGCCTTCGCTGTCATTCATCCCGAGATGAGGCGCCTATTCCACTTCCACCGCTCCAAGAAAGCATCGCAATCTCTCCTCCGCCCCTCTCGGAAATCCACCGCGCAACGGCGCCTCCTGCAATTCTTGTCCTGGTGCATCGAACGGAGCTATGGCCACGGCTGAGCAATCCACAGCTGGTGCCGCGGCAGGCGGCAATGAAATTTCACAGGCCGTTGAAAATCGGGACCAGAATATTTTCGCGGTGGCCAGCAATGCCATCCAAAAGCCGCTAGCCCCGGGAACCAAGTTCGAGGGACATCGATCGCATCGAGGATGGGGTGACCACGCTGAAAGGTGTAGCATCAACCATGAAAGCCATCGTTGACAATGATGAGGTGCAACAAATCGGGAAAGCTATCTTGAACGGCGTTCCAGCGCTCATGAAGATCCTCGAAACCATGTCCAAGGCCCATCCATTCGCCCAATGTAGAGAGTCGTTTCGTTTTGACCCTTGTAGAGTTTTTGATGACCCTCTCAAGTGGCATTCGAACCCTTCAAGTGGGCGTACAACCAGGAGTTGAAGCGGCTGGACAATGAGACATACGTCTATTCGCATGTATCTGGAGGCTTCGTCACAATTTTCTTTGCAGAACGAGCTGACTATCGCTTTTTGAATCAATCAAGAATGTCATGCTCATCAGCATTGAGTACGTTTTGGTTTGAGGTGGTCCTGTCGCATTTCTGAGATACCACGCAGGATAAAAGATATCGTTGCTTCCGATGACCAGCAGCAAGATCCTGAGGGAAACCAGATTCTGAGTCGACTTGCTGAGATTGGGAGACAGATGAATGACATATATGGCTGTTACGCCGGTACGTCGTAGTGTCACTTCATGATCAAGTGGGCGGACTCAAGTGGCGATAGCATTGGACACGATGCAGAAGCAGAGCCTCTTCATTAGATTTTGCTACGCGGGTGCATGGAAAGAACAGCTTCAGGCTATCAGGGATGCCTTTAAGACCCGGCAAGACGGACTCGTCGTCGCGCTGAACCTTTATACCGCAAGAACCGTCCACAAGATTCGGTGAGTTAACTCTCAGGGGATTGTTTGATCTTTATTAACATCGCCGTTAACTAGCATCGAGGAGTATGTTCAGCCTTTTCGCACACCAACTCTTTTCAATTCGTGAACAGCGTGATACGCGAGGTAGTCATCAAGGAACCTATCGTGGTCACAACTTCACACGATCGAGAAATCGAAGCGTTCTACTGGGCGCGTGGAGGTGAAGGAGAGGTTTTCAAAGACGATAAAAAGTGCAGAGAGCTGCTCAAACTGCAGAACGAGCTAACGGGGACACATAATATTCAAATTATAGCCTATTTATCTTGGGCTCAGATCTGTGGGCAGACTGGTGGCTGTACACTTTTGAGTGTAGAAAAAAATCAAAAAAATATTTCCGAAAAAAATTCTTTAAAATGATCCCTCTGGACCACTGGAATGTACGACCATCGGTGAATAGGCGCTGGATCCGAGCACCGCAGCACATCTTTCTGTCAGTTGTGCAATGGAACACGCAGGGGGATACCTCAGCTGCGCACCCTGCACTGTTGGGGGGATCCATCGCTGGCAGAACGTTTCATCTAGGGCGATGAAAGGAAACGTTCAGTACCGCTGTTGATATTCATACTATCAAAGAAAGATTCAAGGAAGTTCCATCTGTTGATCGCACATACCAGCAAGATTCACCTTACTTCCGGGAACCCACAGTTTGCCGAAGTCAGAGCTCACCCGGTTCTGGGGGAAGGAATGAATCAATTGTACTCAGCCTTACAATTTTCCAACAGCGCCAGATGAAACATTCTGCCAGTGATGATCTTCCTAAAACCATCTAAGAATGCTCAGAGGATATTAGGAAACATCTCTTCGCGTGCAATGTATTCGGCGATGAAAGGAAACAATCACCACTTACGACTGCCATTCATCTTGCCGAAAGTCAGAATAAGGCCAGTGTCGCAGCCTGTGATGTCGGGAAATGACGAGACTGTGCAGTTGATCGCTCCTGTTCTGTGTCCAGCTTCCAGCGGAGTGCGAGTGGTATATGCGACAATGTGTCAGTGAAAGTGAAGGTTTTTGGAATGAAGGGCAGTGTGGTCTTTCTTTGGTAGTCCGGGATTCATCCCAGTGGTGGTTGTTTCCTTTCATCGCGACCATCTGTGCGATATTACTTCGGCAAACTGTGGGTTCCCGGAAGGAAGGTGAATCTTGCCGGTATGTGCGATCAACAGAGGGAACTTCCTTCAATCTTTCTTTGATAGTATGAATATCAACAGCGGTACTGAACGTTTCCTTTCATCGCCCTAGATGAAACGTTCTGCCAGCGATGGATCCCCCCAACAGTGCAGGGTGCGCAGCTGAGGTATCCCCTGCGTGTTCCATTGCACAACTGACAGAAAGATGTGCTGCGGTGCTCGGATCCAGCGCTATTCACCGATGGTCGTATATTCCAGTGGTCCAGAGGGATCATTTTAAAGACGCTCCTGGGTATAAAACTGGTGTTGTGCCTCCGACTATTTCTCATACTTTGATTTCTCGTTCACCCTTCCCAGCTCACTTCTTAATAGCCTATTCAGTTTTTGTTTCAACTTCCGCTTCACAGCTACTATGGTTCTCTTTGCATCCACATTCCTCATCCTCGCCTGCTGGGCCGCACTCATCCCGGCGGCACCGGTGCATAAGGTCAAGAAAGACTGCACGCTGATGACTGATGCGCAGTTTGCCACATGTCTGTTTCTGCTTCTCCAGACTTCCTGGCAGTAAGCTGACTGCATTGAAACAGTGTCTCAGCACGCACTTGACACCATTAATGGGCAAGCCCTCACTGATCACGGAGACCACTCGCACAAGGTTGTCGTCAACGATCCAGCTGTATGGCCTTATTGATCAGTTCCTGTCTACGTATTGATAATATCCAACCACAGGCCCCGCAGAACCCGGCGAACGTTTGTGACGACCTCGCAACCGGAACCGTGTGGGTCGAGTACGACGACCGGGTAATCCCAGTTGCATTCTTAAACTCCAACTAGTTACTGACTTTGATCATGCCTTCAGGTCGATGGCCATTTCAAGTGTAAGTCCCAGATCAACGCACTCTGATCTATAGATTACTAAGAGGAATTTGGTTTTCAGGGAACTACCTCTTTGAAGACCTTCTGAGCACCGAGGATCGCGCAGTTGATTGATGTGTCCTAGGCCCTAGCCTGGTCGCATCTATTCCATGTAGCCTTTGAACAAACTTTGAACACTTCATGTCCAGTGTAATCATGCCTCAGGAGGAAATATATAGTTGGTTACTCCTGGCTTAGGTTATTGTTCCGGAGAGTGCTAGATTCACACCTGTGAACTGAACGTTCGATCAAACAGAGGCTGATATTCGTTACCCACAACGAATTTTTTGCAGGTTTTGCCCGCCAGATCGGCAGGGCTCGTGCCCAGCCAAATCTTTTACTTTTACTTAATTATCAAAACAACAAGACTGCTTACCGTGTAACCGCAATAAATAGCACGCTGGATACTACATACAATCAATTTGGAGTTGTCTTGGTTCCAAAATATGTTTGCACCCCGAACCAACCTTGACCGAGCCCGCATAGAAACTACTAACCGAGCCTGCCAGCAAAAGTCCTGATCAAGCCCAACTTTCAACTGCAAACAATGGTTCACTTTTTGACTTGCCAAGATGACTTGTGCCAGCGCAGATCGACTTGTATTAACTTGCACGTGGATTTGGGTAGGCAAGTCAATTTGTCGACGCCACACGTCAAAATAGTGACTTGCACGTCGCAAATGTGACGTGCGCAAGTTAATTGTCGGTCCGAACTTGGGAACAATCCGGGGCTCCATTCATTTGTATCTCTTAGATTAGGCCAGAATATGCATGTTGAGAGGCTACATACCAAGTTTCAGAATTTTCCACTGAACTTCTGGGCACTTGGGGCAAGATTTCAACTGAACGAGTAAAGAAACAACTCCATCTTCTGGTTGGATGCCCTCAACTCATGACGATACAACTTCATATAGCATAAGGTTTGTTCCATTTAAGAAAAGTATGGGTGGTACGGTGTTGGGCCTAGGTTATTCCGGGCCCCCATGTACCTTCGTTGCACACATGACGTAGGTACCAATTTTCATTGAAAACTTCATCCCCTAAACCACATATCATTTGGTCAACTTCCTATTCCCTACCCCCTCCCCAAAAATCGCGACCTGACATTACCCCGTCCTGATACAATGAGACCCCCTAAAACGCGTAGGTTCACGGTTTTCACCGACTAACCCTATCGAACCGTCCGTGACTGTACTTGAAAAATGACTGTTTGCCCGTCGACTGCGGGTTTGGCTGAGATCCACGGTCCATTGGGGACATAAAAATACACTTCCTCCCTAATCCCCAGCTCAAGCCCCCCATTATTGACACCTATACAAATTAATTTCCTCCCTGCTTAAAAAAGACCACAAATTTCGCACTCCTCCTGCTTTGGTGTCTTCAAAACAGAAAATTTGCTCCCAATTCATTTTCTATGTGCAAACAGCTTCATTTGAGAACCGGACAAAACCGGACACAGTGCGTTAAGGCACCAGCCAAAGGACCAATGTGGGGTCCTTAATCGACAAGGTAATAGTCTGGGAATGTCTTGGGCAAGGAAAAGCATTCTAGAGGCAACATTGTTACATGAGTGAAGAGAAGGACTGAGTAATGCCGACATCAGTTGATCGGGATTAAAATTCCGCTCGCTTGCGCTGATCTCGACTCTCCTTTGGTCTCCTTTCGCCACAACCATTGTCACCAAAAAACCAGCGTTGGCCACGATAGTCTTCCGTGTAAATGTCAACAATCCTCTTCGTGCTCCCTGAATATTCCTGAATAGCTCTCATTTTAACTTCATAGCTAGCGCTGTCGTTTCTCTTGCGTTTCTCCCGCTCAGGCTCCTGGGGTCCTCTCCGTGTGGCATTCTTGTCTTCCAACTACAACACGGATTTTTGACGATAAAATTGGGCCTAAAATTTCTCCTGACCTCTCGCTTGCTCGTCTTTTGTTGCTGAATGCGTTCGTGCTCTCGCCTGAACCCTAGTCGAGTTGGTTTCATTTTGTGCGTCTCTCGCGTATCGAATGGCTTTTGTTTTACCTTACAGGGTTGTTTGTTCCGTGCCCTTGCCGTTTTAGCCTTGTCCCTGGTTTTTGGCGTTTGTCTTTTCTTCCAGAACTACACAAGAGATGTGGAAGGATTAATACCTAGGGCGGTCCCACATTGATTATAACTCGCAGCACGCTAACACGAGTCATACATTAGGGAATGGAAGTGCAACCGGACGGGGATCGACACCAATGATAACCGCCAGGACCGCAAATAACACACAAACCCCGTGCCTCCCAGGACCGCAAAGGAACTCGCCGACACTTCAACTGGCTGACTATACAGCACGAGGCACACTACCCCGGCCGTAAAACTACACAGCCCCGCGAGAACGAGCCACGGCGCTGTCAAGCTCGCGGCAAAGCCCAAACTGGTGCGAAAGGCTATTTTTGCGAGTCGATTTGTGGTGTACCGATAGTCGGCCAGGGAATACGCCACGGTGATTCGGTCAGCGTCATCCAGGTTTGACTCCCTCAATATATCCTCCGCGAGATCCGCTGACTTGTTGAGCTGCACGGAGAGCTCGTTCCAAAGCCGAGGACTCTGAAGCAGGCGGAATACGATCATTTTTAGGAAACGGAGATGATGCGCGAGCGCCAGATTATCCCGCTGGAATTCCTTCGAAGACTGTGCCGTATCCTTCAGCAACTCGCTGACACTCGTGAGTGAAGATTCCCTTTGCTGTAACAGCGTATATGTGCGCTGAAGTTGAATAGCCCCGACTATAGCGATGGTGCCGCTGAGCACGTCGGTGAAAAGGCCCCCGAAAAAGAGTGCGTTGTATGCGATTTGCAGGTTCGTGTCCTGTGTTTCGAGGGAAAAACTGATTGCCTGGGCTTGTACCCCAGCGAGGAAGGTGGCCTATATTTTTGAGGTTAGCCCGAATACGTTGAAGTGAGGGATCCGCACAATGATGGCAAGCGAGTTCAGGTTCGTGTCCATCAGCTGTAGCGACTCTGTCTGACGAATTGACCGCATCCAGTCCCATTTTGTACCCCGGGTTGAGACAGTGTTGGCCATGAATGCCTCTAAAGGCGCCAGCTGGTTGTTCGGGGCACTCTGCGGTCGGACATTGCAGGACATATGTGACATCGGGGAAGGACGATGAAGTGTCTAGAGTCAAAGACGGACCTTTACCGCGTGGTCCGATTATAATTAGTGCGGTGCGTCCAAGGTTGCTGAAGCTGTGTTTGTCAATGTGCGCTGATTGTGCGTGGCTTACTCTCAAAGCACCCTGTAGCTGGGGTCACAGTGCTGCCGCGCTGGCTTCAAGGCCAGATAAGCCTTCAATTTGGCTCAGACGCTCACCTTCTGGAAAGGGGATATCCCGGGGCTTTCTTTCAATTTCGCAGATGCGTATGTACGTACTGCGCTGTGCGAACAATGTCCCTTTTCTCGAGGCTGTGCGACGTGCAGTGCGTGAGGCTGTAGAAGAGTGAGTACTTTTATAGACCGTCTATCCTTCTATCTACCTCGAATTACTCCTCCCTCCCAAATGGCCGAGATGCGTAGTACATCTCGGTATCCGTTTACTATTACTCGGACCCGTTCAAGGTTTGATCGATGTTGGCTTCCAGTGGATCCCATAAATCGTAACACTGTCCGTGGAATGTACGCAACAGCGGATTCAGAGCTCTCTGCGATGGCGAATCTACGGCCCAGGGTATATCCATGGTCGCGTTCATTATTGGAACTGCTTGAAAAGATATACCAGCACTACGACGGTACGTCAGTTTCGCTCTTGCGCATGACCATGACATCCTGAGCCGCAATCAACAGCTGGTCACCCAGACGCACTTTTTCGTGTCTCCCGACTCAATAAGGAGCAAGCTTCGAGGTTAAAACAGATTCTGCAACGTTATGAAGGTGTGCCACTCGTCCCGGCAAACACCACTCGCTTCAGCTCTTTGTAGTACCGTTCTCCGAACGACCACTGTTGAGCTGGATTGCGAGAGACAAGGTATGTGCTGCGGGGAAGGCAGGCATCATACGCATATGCGAGGCCTGTTCTCGGCTGGGGGCCGACATCGTTGTGCATCAAGTTGCACGCCGTGGTACGTCGTGAACTGAAATGTGTTGCGATACTAACTTGAGCTTCAGATATCGGTAATGCTCTTCCGCTCATATACTGGCAACCGCTAATCCTGGTTTAGTCCTGGCTTCTGAAATGATAGATCTCAAAGCTTGTTGCCAACGGCTCGATTATCTTGTCCGAACGGGCCGGGCCTGCCCTCGCAACCGGGCTCGAGTAGAAAAACTGCTTGCCAACATCAAGATGTCCGTTGAATCGGGGGATATAGAGGCTCTGCAGGATCGAAGGGACTTCTCGGACTCGTATCTCAAATTCTGTGAATTGACTCTCATGGGCGAAGATACAGCGGCGACGATCCGGGACCTGCGTAAATTCGCGAAGGATGAACTTGATTCGGCCAGTTGCCGATTGGCCGAATTCAAAGCACTGCGAGCGAAAGCAATATGAAAACGGGGGACGCCATGAGCTCACCGTCTTTATGCAGAAAAACGCCAAAGCCGGTGAACATCAAACATATTTGTATCCTTTCCGTTTATGCTGATCGTCAATTTCAAGCGAGGAAAGCAGGTTTCGAGGAGGGTATGGCCTCGACGGAGGAATGCCAACAGATTTATGATGAATTGGAGAAGATCGACCGAGGTCTGGCCAAAATCGGGGAGACTCTGAAGGAATCCAAACAATTTTGGGAGGGGGTAGACAGGAAACTCTCGCCGACGTCTGCAGGTCAACAAACGAAGGATCCACCGGATGGGATAACCGGTCCCGAAGTCAGTCCTATACGCTTTCGATAGGATGCTCTGAATTGCAACTCCCTGTGTTAGGAACTGCGCATTGAGCGGCACGCCGAGAACATTCACGCTGGGCTTCAGACCGTCCATCAGGCCGCTCAGGACTGCTCAAAGTCCAAAAAAATACGCAAAGCCGGCGATAAAATTGTTGGCAATGCTGCAACGTTGATCAAGAACTGTACCGACGTCGTCCAAACCCAATCATCTGCCGAAATCCATCTTCACAATCCGGTCTGCGATCGAAAGAGCGGCCGCAAGAGTCTCTCGCCTTTGAAGAAGGGCACTTGTGACCGGATACGAGAAGCTCTCGCTCCGATTCACGAAGTACGCCGAGATGATCTACTTGCTCGTCTGGTTTGCAGGATCCACCGCTACTGATAAATTGCTGAGTAGGTAGTCATTTGATAAGTGCAGACCTCCGAGCTGAAAATATTCCATAGTGGATAAACCTGAGTACGTTCAAGTGGCTCAGGCAGAGCTGATATCCAAGGGACTCTTTACCGCCTCTTTTTCTTCTTATGCGCTCCCCTTTGAGATTGTCCTCACGAGCGTTAATCGTCAGCTTCACGAGATGCGGAAACTTTGGACGGAAGTTGTGGTGAGGGTGGATGGACTTGGTACGCAGGAGCTTTCTTAATTTTTACCCGAGGACATTCATCGTGTATTTTCTATTTTGTACCTACTACTTTCTGATAGATTCACTACCGCATGGCCAACTTTCCTTTCTCTCGACTCCTCGGATAAATTATAGCCGAAGGAGAACCGTGCTGAATTGTAATTCAATTGCGGTTCAGTCGGTGTTTAAAGAGATTAAAATCAAACAAAGTTCTGTTGCGCAGGGCATTGAGCACGAGTACGTACCCAGGCGGATATCGGGAGCAATGAAAGAGCTTCGAGGCGCAGTGATCGATGCCCAGTTTACTACCCGAGAAAACCGGGGACGGAAAGAGGTTGGAAAGAAGCGGTAACCTCAATTCTCAATTTGTTTGCCCTGATGCGAACCCCTCGAGTAAAAAGTCGGAACTGAGACCACATAGCGGCTACTACCGAGTTGAATAGTTGGCTGAGACTGAACGTTTGAGAGAAATATGTTTGACAGGGCTAGGAAGGCTGTTTGCGTGTGTTGATTTCAGACGACAAAAGCCTCCGGGTAGCCAAATCGGGAAAGCATGCACCAAAAAGAGGTAGGAAAGTAAGTACGAGTAGCAGAAAGACACAATGAACAAGTAGTTGCGTGAAGGAGTTAAAAGCGAATGCATAACAGTGAATTCAGGGTAGTAGAACTGAAACCTGCGGTCGGGAAAACAATCTTCTGTCGGATGGAGGCAAGGGGGAATCGGGATTCGAATTTCCGATGGGAGGGGAGGGCTGAAAAAAACTTCTACCTATATGGAAGTAAAAGAGGCTGTAGAACACTTTTCTGAGACTCTATGAGGTTTTAAAGGCCTGAGTTCACCTTTGGGAGCTCAAACAAAGGCTTCTGCTGAGCTGGGGTGTGTTGGGGGAGTGCTCAGGTTAATTTTCTAGACCTAAAGTGGCCATATGTGATTGAAAATAAGTCAAATTCAATGCAATAACACCCATAGAATAGTTGAACAGCACTGGAACAATACCCTTGACGATGTGCAAACACGTCGTGAATCTTGTGGCCGAGTATGGGTGGTGACGGTGAGGACGGACCTGACCGGAAAGAACGGTCCGCCGCTAGGGGTGGGAATCTCCTTCCCTTTATGGAAGGAGGAGGGGGGAGGGGGGGTCCTAGATGGGTTGAGAAAAACTTCTCGACCCTATATCCTTTTTTCGAATCCCGATTCCCCCTTGGATGGAGGTGTTATGAAGCCTCCCAAGACAGGTACCCAATGTCGGGCCCTCTCATGGGATCCGCGCCGCGCCGCACGACTCCAGCGGGAGTGCCTGTCGCGAGTCTGATCCTCAACGCAAAGACTTGAAGCAAAAGATGAGGTGAGTGAATGAAGTTCGGCGGTGTACAGATAGACGTACCTCACGTCGAAAACGGCACCGAGGATCCAGAGACGAAGCCCCCGTCTGCCGCGCTGCCGTACTCGCAGCGCAGCCCGCCACTGCGCAGGAGCCTCAAGTGACGACGCCGGTCAAGTATGCCGCGACGCAGACCGCGTATCTCTCCATTCCACCAACCACTCGCCCGACCTCCGCTACCCTCTTCCCTTCCCTCTCGCGCGCTCGCACATACTAGCCTCAATAACCGCGGGCGCCCCGCAAGTCTATCTCAGCATGGCCTCGGGGGCAGCGGGGCACGGAGAGTACGGACCATCTCGCGGGGCGTTCCGTCGTCGTCGGTCGAGTTCTCTCCCAAGCGGCGGAGGGCAGGCCGAGATGCCACGTAAAGGACAGGGAGGTGCGTGAGTTTCTGCACATGCACACCGCGAGCCTCTGGAGGACGGGGGTGCGGGGTTCCATCCACGAAATCCGGACGATCCTGAGCACGCTGCGCACGGGGGCTTGAGTAAATGACAAGCGTTAGCGAATGAGTCGAGAGCGGGATAGGCAGAGCACGGACCTCAGAACTTCTTCTTCCTCCTCCTCGGGGAGTTCTCCTGGTCATCCGCGGTCGCGGTACGGCTGCCATATGTCGCCCTCGAGCGGCGATCCGTCCCATTCTTCATCTGCATCATCCAGGCTCGCCAGTGGAAGCCTGAGCACGTAGCGGGCGCGCAACGAGGAGAGCTGAGGAATGCAGGGAGGCATCAGCTAGGGAGCGCAGGGAGACAACATCACTCACCTCCCCCTGCTCTGTCTTCTGCCGAAGCCTTCCCCTTCTTCGCGCTGGATCTGACCGTCCCCCGCGGCTAGTCGCCAATACACAGCGCCCGAGAGACGATAATGCACAGGTGCATGGGCGAGCGGACACCATGTGCAATACTGTACTAAGCACGAAGAGAGTGAGTAGATGAGAGTCGACCACGAAGGAGAGACGGACCTTCGTGATCATCCCCCTCATCCTCCCTCGGCTCTGCGCAAAGCGGAGCCTCTCGCGACCACCATTCCCCCAGCTCCGCCCTTCTCCCTAACCCCGCTGTGCCACCATCGAGGAATCCAGCCGCGGCGACGGCTAGAGGCGGGAATTGAGTGGGTCGGATAGCACAAATGGGACGTATGAGTCGCGGGGAGAGGAGACGAAGACCATATGCGCCGTGTGTGCTCCGCTCTGTCATCCGCCGGGGAGGACGAGAGGCGACTCTATCGCTGGTGGAAAGTTAAACCTGCCTTAAAACGCCGATGAGGTGAGTCGAGGCGAAGGAGATAGATATAGACGAGGGCCGAAGTGAGACCAGGAGCGTACACACCTCCAAGGACGCGCAGTCGACAGCGAGATTTATTGGATCGTTTCTCCAGCAAATCGGATCAGATTGGAACACCCCAGTGACCTACTCGGGTATTATGTAAAGTCCTCTTAGGTAGGTTATTGTGTCGTGAATTAACCTACCTAAGAGGTACGCCTCTGAGGGAGGCCCGACGTCTGCGGGTAATCAATAATACTTCTATTACTCATTAAACTGACACTGGCTGTCAGCGCCTCCTCCAGAGGTCGGGAGGCGACATTATGCACGTTGCACCCCCTGTTTTAAATACGAGACAATGTTGATTAAATGTAGACACACAAGGCATAACGTAGAGAAACTAGTACACAGTCAAAATCATCGCGGGGAGGCGCAAAACCAGTTGGGGCCGCGTAAAACCTGTTTGGGGCGCGTGTCTGCGTTCGCATCGGCAGGGGGGATGCGGAGCAGCGCTCGCATCATGCGGGAGCATTATCGTCGGCAGAGGCGGCCGTGAGCACGGCAATGGCGGCGTCCACAATCGCGCCAGTGGGGGGCGTAGCACAGGGGTACGTGTTGGTGTTTGTATTGTGCAGGGCCGGGCGTGTTTGTGCTCGCATCGCACGGCGGCGTCATATTGGTTGCTGCGAGGCGGGACAGAAATGTCGGCCGCCGCGGTGGGGCGTAGCGCAGGGCTGGGCTGGGCGGCGGCGTTCGCACTGCGCTGCTGGGGCTTCGCGTCGCGCAGGCGCGGTTGCTGCACGCGTGCCTTCGTGTTTACGTTCATCGGCGGTGGCTGGGGCGTAGCTCTGGGCAGTGTTTGCATTGCGCCGCTGGGGCATGCGCGTCGCCCCTTAGTGAGCTGTGCGGTTGCAGTTCGCATCGTGCGCGGCTGCGGGGGGAAATTCGCATCGGCGGCGGAATGCGGAACTGTAGCGCTGGGGCTGCACGTGGCATCCGCAAGCATTGCCCCGCCCCGGCATTTGCCCCTGCGCGGCGATTGCATTTTCTGGTACGGGGACACTTACATTGGCGGCGCGAAAGTAGGGAGGCAGGTGCATTGGTGTTCGGATAGGGGGGCCGTTAACACCGGCGTCGGTGCATGGCGGCACATTTGCATTGGCATCGTGTTTGCAGTGCGGTGGTATTCACAGAGGTGGGACACAAAAGCAGTGGGGGCGGGTGTTCGCGAACATACGTCGAGTATTGGGTGTTAATGTCTGCATTGAACGGGTCTTCACGTCAGCTGGGACCATTGCACGCACGCCATGCAGCGGGGAGGTATGGGGGAGGTGTACAAGATAATATCCTCGTAAATTTTCGTCGTGGAGGCGCTGTGCGTGGGAGGTGTACGCGCCGGTGGCGGGCGAGAGAGCCGGGGGTATGCGAGAGGCCTTCTAATTCGATGAGTGAGCGCCGATGCACCCACCAGAGGTACGGGTACCTGCTGCATTTAACAAAGACGGGGTTGGGAGGTGCAAAGGCGGCAGTGGTGCCGCAGGAGACAATGCGCGAAGGCATTGGAAACCTTGCGGGAGCTGCGTGTGCACTGTGAAGCTGCGTGCGCTGAATTTCTACCACTGAGGGGTCAATTAGAGAAGATGTACGGGGTTAGAATTTGAGCACCAATCAACACACTGAGGCTCGGAGTACCTCTGGGAGGCTATTCACAATGTCCTACGACTGCCTCCTCTGCAGAAAAAGCTTCGGTGCACCGGCATATGTTGAAGATGGTGGTAAGAGCCAAGTTCTTAATTGGAATTAAGCTGGTTTTCGGGCTATTTCGTGCACGGCGAATAAAAGGCTCTGAAGAAATGTAAAAATAAATCAACGGGTAGCGGGCATTGTAATACATGCAGTTCCGATGCTCAGATCTACTAGTCGCGTGTAAGATACGGTGCAGAGAAAAATAATGGCGGGGGTTGAGGTTTATTCGTCTTCTGATTGGTCGTCCGTTGAGGTAAGTGGCGCCGCCACTTGACATCTCCAACTTCCAGGGAAGGCGAGGAGGCCGCTAGGAGGCCTCAGAACTCGGAGGCATCGTTGCGGCGACGGAGGCCACACCAGACGCAGCCGACCGTGGTGAGATAGCTCGTGGTGAGGACAAAGAAGGTGGCGGTGCTCGAATTTCTCACCACCTTCAATCATCACGTGGCCTCTGTCGCCGCCTCCAAGCTCCTTCACCTCCATCGCCGCCACTTAGACCCAGCAGGCAGCGTCATCGCACGCTAGGTGTCGTGCCCCATACATTTGCAATCCTTATTAATTTGGAGCGGCACTTTGGAGGTGTGTGGTAGAAGATCAACGAAATCCAAGTGCTGATCTCTATCCACGGTTTCTGCTGTTTCTGCACGGCGACGCCTCTCTCAAGTCCAACCCAGTTTATCTCCCGGCTCCAACACCCCTACTCACAGTTTCAGACTGTTTCAGACAACCCGGCGCTGTCATTTCAAATACATGCGCTGCAAAATTTTGAGCCGCCTCCGAGGCTATCGCACCCCGCCGCCGTTTCCAAATCCCTGATAAAAAGGTTCGAAAACTCCCGTCGCTGTGCCCGCCCGATTGCGCCAACCACGTACTGCTGCCCTAACCAATCGTCGCTGCCAACACCAGCGGCGCGTAAATTGCACGTATGCGAGCCGTCGCAAACCGCAATCCGTATTTTTATGGTTTAAATAATCACAATCTGACCGACCGAGGTTGCATGGATGCATTCCAGCCGCCGCTGGATGGTACCGACGGCGCCACCGTATTAACCGTACGATCACGCCTTGCGCCGCGACACCGACGGTGTAAATTCTTGTCTCGAAAACTCTTTAAAACCGCTAACTCGACGGCACAACCGCCGCTGTACGCCCCTGCGCGCTGAGTATGCCGCCGCGCAGCCCGACCCGCGCAGCTTTTTGGCGGCTCGCCATGCTTTTGCGCCCGCTGACGTCGATGTGGCCACTCAAACGCGATGTGAATAGCGCCCTCCGCAGGCACCATTCCCAGTGCACTGCCCCCGCCGTTGCGTTTGGGCCCGCCTCCCGGCGGCCTCCGCCACCGATTTCGCGCCCTTTCACTCAACTTTCACTGCATATAAATCTCTGTACAATATGTGTTGTGCACAGTATGTATTAGTTTTAATAAATCTCTTCTATTTCAAATGAACAGCATTCAGAATACCCCAGCCTCTGGCGCCTCTGGAGTAGGCGCTAGCGGCCGACATGAGTGGTATGTGTAATAGAAGCATCGCAGCCTCCGTCAGAGGCGTACCTCTTAGGTAGGTTAATTCACGACACAATAACCTACCTAAGAGGACTTTACATAATACCCGAGTAGGTCACTGGGGTGGATTGGAACCAATGAACCAGGAGAACGTTCACGAGCCACCATATCGCTGGATCCTCATACACAGACCGATCGGCGCTGGAAACCGTCTGAACGGCACAAATCCACGAGTTTTGCGGCTTCATTTGAGAACCGGAAACAGTGAGCTAAGACACCCGCCAGAGGACTTATGTAGTCCTTAATCGACAAGGTAATATCGAATGTCTTGGGCAAGGAAAAGCATTCTAGAGGCAACATGAGTGAAGATACTGAGTCGATTCCGACGATTCATGTCGTCTGCGACTCGACTTCTTGGAGGTGTGTACGCTCCCGGTCTCGCTCCAGCTCTCATTCGATTGATATTTTAGGCTGTATTGCTGGGCTTCGTAGGCCCCCGGGAAGTTTTATCTCGTGCAAAGTCGCCATCGTGAGCAGCCCATTTGCACATTCGAGGAAGACGCCGTCCCGTCTACATCGACGAAGCCTCTCTGAGTCTCACTGAAGCGCGTGCGTTCGGTGCTCGATGTGGGTACGTATATATTGCATGCCATTACTTCGCTCCTACTTACCCGTACGCAGGTCCCCATGTCAATCGCTACTCAGGATAGTCCGGTACCTTTCCTCGGCGTCCGTCCCAAGAATCGCCGCGTATTGGCATTCACGAGCGGGTACGTCCATATCTATCTCCTTCGCCTCGACTCACCTCATCGTCGTTTTAAGGCCCATCTAACTTTCCTCTGGCGATAGACTCGCCTCTCGCCCTCCAATGCATCGTCTCTATCGGCGGATGACAGAGCGTACAGCCCTCATCCGCACGTCGATCCGTATCTCCTCTCCTCGCGACTTGTATTGCTCAAGCCCCCGTGCGCAGCGTGTGCTACTCTTAGCTCCGGATCGTCCGGATTTCGTGGATGGACTCCCCCGCCCCCATCCTACAGAGACTCTCCGTGTGCATGTGCAGAAACGCACGCACCGCCGTGTCCATTGCGTGGCGTCTCTGCCTCCTCTCCGCCGCTTGGGAGAGAACTCGACTTGATGACGAACGCCCCGCGAGCGCGACAGTCCTGGGAGCAGATGGTCCGTACTCTCCATACCCTCACCCTCTGCTCACGCTAACGCTTATCGTTTCCGTAGACGTGCTGGTCTTGCTCGTTGTCTCTGCGTGCTGCAGCAAGGCCACGTGCCACGACTATGCTCCCTCCCAAACTCCCCTCATGCGCTGGGCGTGCAGATTGCACGGAGATTCGCCGTAGTGGAGATGCAGCTCCGGAAGTTGCTTCTCCTGCTCCCCCTTTCCTCTCTACTTCCTCTCCCGAGGTGCACACATCGCGACAGCAAGACCAGCACCGCACCACCGCCCTTTCCCATCCCCATCCCCGCCCTCGTTCTTGTGAGCTTTCGTGCGCAGACTCGGCGGGATACATGTGTGGAAGGTGCGGCTCCCTCTGCGGCCCACCCGTCGTGATTTGGCACGTTATGACTCTGGACGTCTGCCGCGCGGTGGGGATGGGGTCAGCCTCGCTGCGTGTCCCGGGTGTCGTCCGGGCGCGTGTCTACGCCATCTTGCACCCTCCGCCGCCGCCACCACTGTCATACCTGGGTTACAGCGCTTGCGGGGCGCTGAGTTGGCGCCGACGGGCATTGAGGCTGGCATGTGAGAATGTGCGAGGGAGAATGCAGGGAGGGCAGTGGACCTCGGCGTACGTCCTGCGTGCCGACGAGGCGGAGGAGTGGCCCGTGCATGTCCAGGATAACCTGAAGACAGGGCACTCCCGGGGTCCTGTGGCACGGCGCGGGGACTTTTGGATGATCTTGAGAGGCTCAGTTTGAAGTCTACCTGTCACGCGTGAAGGCGCTCTTTCCACGGCGTTTTTCGTCCACCTACCAGCGAATCGATGTCAAGAGCGGCAGAGCCTAGAGGATTGGAGATTTCTTCCTCCGCAGGATCCTGTTTCTCTCATTCTGAATTTGATATTCTGCTTTCACATTTGATTATGTCCCTCCATCACTCGTTCATCGTGTTTGCGTCCTCTCTTCCACTCGTACTTTCCTATTTATTGTGCATGCCTTCCCGATTTGGCAACCCGGACTCGGAGGCCTTCGTCGTCTGGTATCAACATACGCGAATAGTTCTTTCTCTCAAAAATTCAATCGAAATCAACCAGTCTCGTTAGGAGCCTCATATTTGCCGTGACTCTATTTCTCTCTTTCCTCCAGCCCTATGCCTCTTATTGCCTCTGGGATTCTTCATGTGTCGACTCAAGCAAGAGAGTCAAGAAACTGAAGAGCCTGGCGCAGGCCGGTCGCTTAGTACCCTCGGTGCTTTTTCTCGAATTATCGAATTGTTGTTACTGTTCAAATGCAACCCCAATGATCTTGTCGATTTTCTTAGGAGGAGCGGCTCAAACGGACAAACCAGCCTCAGGGTCGTCCAAGTCGTTAAGGCTGGGTCTCGTGGGTTTTGTCACCTTCAAGAGATGCGGCAATATAGGGGTCATCTCCATATTCTGTGGGATTTGCCGATTCTGAATCTGATATAATTGTGGGTAATGCAGGAAAAACGAAATTCAGACGTTACTCCGAGAGTACTATATCGAGCGGGACATGCTCTGCGCAACAGAACTCTGTTCGAATTCAATCTCTTACACGCGGAATGAACCCCGATGGAACCATAAATCAGCACGATTCTCCCCGGTCTATAATTTATCGGAGTAATCGAGAGACAGCGAAAGTTGTATTGAACGGAGTGAGTAATGAATCTATGAGCAGGTAGGTAGCCAGGTAGGTAGAAAACAGAAAATCCCACAAGGAATGGAGTCCTCGGGTAAAAATTAAGAAAGCTCTTGCGTACCAAGTCCATCCACCCTCATCACAAGCTCCGACCAAAGTTTGCGCATGTCGTGAAGCTGACGATCAAGGCTCGTGAAAACAATCTCAAAGGGGAGCGCATAAGAAGAATAAGAGGAGGTAAAGAGTCCCTTGGATATCAACTCCGCCTGAGCCACTTGAACGTACTCAGGTTTATCCGCTACGGAGTAATGTCAGTTCGGAGGTCTGCACTTATCAAATAACTACCTACTCAGCAATTTATCAGTAGCACTGGATCCTGCAAACCAGACGAGCAAGTAGATCATCTCGGCGTACTTTTTGAACCGGAGCGAAAGCTTCTCGTATCCGGTCACAAGTTGCCGGAGGCCCTTCTTCAACGGCGAAAGGGCCTTGCGGCCGCTCTTTTGATCGCAGACCGGATTGTGAAGATGGATTTCGGCTGACTTCTGGGTTTGGACGACGTCGGTACAGTTCTTGGTCAAGGTTGCAGCATCGCCAACAATTTTATCGCCGGCTTTGCGTATCTTTTTGGACTTTGAGCAGTGCTGAGCGGCGCTGTGGACGGTCTGAAGCCCGGCATGAATCTTCTCGGCATGGCGTTCAATGCGCAGTTCCTGGCACGGGTGTTATCACTAATAGTATCCTATGAAAGCATATGACTTGCCTCTGGACCGGTCGTTATCCCATCCGGTGGATCTTCCATTCGTTGGCTTGCAGGCATCGGCGAGAGTTTCCGGTCTACTCCCTCCCAAAATTCCTTGGATTCCTTCAGAATCTCCCCGATTTTGGCAAGACCTCGGTCGATCTTCCCCAATTCATCATAGATCTGTTGGCTCTCCTCCGCCGAGGCCATACCCTCCTCAAAACCTGCCTTCCTCCCTTGAAATCAACCATCAGCATAGCCGGACAAGACATAACTATGTTGGATATTCACCGGCTTTCGCGTTTTCTTGCATGAGAATGACAAGATCCTGTCTTCCTCCATCTTCGTAATGCTTTCGCAGAGCATTGAATTCTTCAACTCGCCGATTGGCCTGATCAACTTCATCCTTGACCAATTTACGCAGGTCTCGGATTGTTGCCGCCGCATCCCCGCCCACGAGAGCCAACTCACAGAATTTGACATACAAATCCGAGAAGTTCTCCGGACCCCGCCGGAACTCTATTTCTTCCAATACATAGGACATCTTGATGTTGGCAAGCAGTTCTTCAACTCGAGCCCGGTTGCGAGGGCAGGCACGGCCCGTTCGGAAAAGATATTCGAGTTGTTGGCACCGGGCTTTGAGATTTGTTATTTCATGGGCGAGGGCTGAATCATGGTTAGGCCAGTCTACGGGCAGAAAATGAACATTACCGGCATCTGAAGCTCAAGTTAGTACCACAACACACTTGCGCCCACCAGGACATACCGCAGCGTGCAAGTTTATCGACATTAATGTTGGCGCCCAGTCGACGACAGGCCTTCCATATGCGCCTGATGCCTGCCATCCCAGCAGTACACATCCCCTCTCTCGCAGTGCTGCTCACGAATGACCCTTTGAAGAACGGTACTACATGGAGGTGAAGTGAGTTGCATTGGTCAGGACGAACGGTTGATCCCACCGTCATAACGTTGCAGAATCTGTTTCAACCTCGAGGCTTGATTCTCAGCGAGTCCTCCGGAGACACGAAAAAATGCGTCAGAGTAACCAGCTGTTTGTTGCGGCTCAGGATGCCATGATCATGCGCAAGAGCGAAACTGACGTACCATCGTAGTGATCGTATATCTTTTCAAGCAAGTCCAATAACGAATATGACCATGCATCTCTCGGTATATTCGCCATCGCGGAGAGCTCAGAATCAGGAGGGCCTGTCGCAGGCTCCATCCCACGGACAGCGGTGCGACCCGTGGGATCCACAGGAAGCCAGGGGAGCCTTACTATACCACGCCAAGTGAGGGATGGGTTGGGGGAATAATGATACTCGGTCATTGGAAGGAGTGATTTGAGAGAAAGGAGGGTGGACGGTATAAATGTAGCCGCTCTACAGCATTACACGGCACGTCGCACAGCCTCGAATATTATGTCGCACAATTGTTGCACAACTGTACGCACATCTGCAGAGCTTAAGGAAGCAGGAGATATTCTCTTCCAGGATGTCACCTTGAGGTGAGCATCTGGGACAAACCGAGGACATGTCGATGGCCTTGAAGCCTGCTCGGTAACTTGTAGTGGATGGACTGTGGCTACAGCTCCAGTGTGCTTTGGCGGTAAGCCACGTACAATCAGCGCACATTGACAGCAACACAGCTTCAAGGGCCTTGGACGCACCGCACTAATTATAATCTGACCACGCGGGACAGGTCAGTCTTCATTTCTAGACCCTTCATTGTCCTTCCTCAATGTCACAGATGTCCCGTGATGTCCGACCGCAGAGTACCCCGAACAACCAGCTGGTGCCTTTGGAGGCATTCATGGCCAACACTGTCTCAACCCGGGGTACAAAATGGGATTGGATGCCCTCAATTCGTCAGACGGAGTCGCTGCAACTGATGAACACGAACCTGAACTCGCTTGCCATCATTGTGCGGATCCCTCACTTTAACGTATTCGGGCTAACCTTTATAATGTAGGCCACCTTCCTCGCTGGGGTACAAACCCAAGCAATCAGTTTCTCCCTCGATAAACAGGACACGAACCTGCAAATCGCATGCAATGTGCTCTTTTTTGCAGGCCTTTTCCTCGACGTGCTAAGTGGCACCATCGCGATAGTCGGGGCTATTCAACTTCAGCGCGCATATACGCTGTTGCAGCAAAGAGAATCTGCACTCACGAGTCTCAGCGAGGTGCTGAAGGATACGGCACAATCTTCGAAGGAATTCCAGCCGGATAACCTTGCGCTCGCTCATCATCTCCGTTTCCTGAAAATGATCGTATTCCGCCTGCTTCAGAGTCCTCGGCTCCGGAACGAGCTGTCTTCGCAGCTAAAAAATCAGCGGATCTCGCGGAGGATATATTGAGGGAGTCAAACCTCGATGATGCCAACCGAATCGCCGTGGCGTATTCTCTGGCGGATTATCGGTACACTACGAATCGACTCGCCAAAACCGCCTTTCGCACCAGTTTGGGCTTTACCGCGAGCTTGACAGCGCCGTGGCTCGTTCTCGCTGGGCTGTGTAGCTTTACCGCCGGGGTAGTGTGCCTCGTGCTGTATAGTCAGCCAGTGGAGGTGTGGGCGACTTCCTTTGCGGTCTTGGGAGGTACAGGGTTTGTGTTATTTGTGGTGTTGGCGGTTATCATTGGCGTTGATCCCCGCCCCGTTGCACTTCCATTCCCTAATGCATAATTTGGTTCCAATGTTAGAGTGCTGCATGCTATAATCGATGTGGAACACAAACTTTAACATTAATCCCTCTTCATCTCGTAGTTCTGAACACGGCAGAAAGATGAAGGCATAAGATCAAGGACGAGATAGAGAGGGGCAGGGACAGACAGACTCGGACCGTCGGCCGCAGAGGGCGACAGAGGATTCCTTTGGGACTCCTGGCAGCAGCCTGAGAGGAAGAAAAGAGAGCCGCTACCTGTCCTGCCAAAATGAGAGCTAATCAGATCCAAGTACTACCGTGGCGAACGACGACATTTCGGTTGTGGCAAAAGGAGACCAGCCCGCAAGCGAGCGGAGTTTGAATCCCAATCAGCGACTCTGATGTCGGGCCGGGCATTATTCAGCAAAGCTGCTCACCCTTCTCTTCACTCCTCGTTGGCTCTATGTTGGTCTAGCGGGTTTCAGCGTCCATTGTATGAGGATACAGCGTGCCACGGTGGCTATATGGTGGCGTCCTCATGAACGTTCTCCTGACTACTTGGCTCAAATCTGAGTCAAATTGGCGGAGAAACGAATCGACATGTCGTCTGCGACTCGACTTCTTGGAGGTGTGTACGTTCGATTAATCTTTCAGGTTGTATTGCTGGGCTTCGTAGGCCCCCGGAAGTTTTTTCTCGTGCAAAGTCGCCATCGTGAGCAGCCCATTTGCACATTCGAGGAAGACGTGGTGCCGTCTACGAAACCTCTCTGAGTCTCACTGAAGCGCGTGCGTTCGGTGCTCGACGTGGGTACATATTACGAGTCCTAAAAATTTATTTTTAGACTCGTTTTTAGTCATCGATTCTACACCCACTTTTCGTGTTTTTGGGTTATGACGTCTTTGACTCGTGGTGGAGTACTTACCTTTTATGTGTATTTTGTTGATCATTTTTTTCCTTTCCGGGAGGTATTTGTCAATTTGTATGCCGCTTTCTGAATCTCTAGGTCATTTTATTTTACACAACACTGCACAGGTTTATGTATGGTGCTTTACGATGCTCATCCTAGCTGAATAAACGGCG
The DNA here is from genome assembly GCA_029378395.1 of Mycena leptocephala. NCBI lineage: Eukaryota > Fungi > Basidiomycota > Agaricomycetes > Agaricales > Mycenaceae > Mycena > Mycena leptocephala. The sequence continues at coordinate 14,444 of JARJLF010000671.1, read as the reverse complement.
AATATGCTTCAATAATTCACTATTCGGGGTACCCGCCGCTCCGTTTGCTTATATCAACGACATTTCCGGTGGTGGAGATAAATTCCAGGGGTACACTTAGTATGTAGCCACTGCAGTAGGCGTCTGTTACCGCATGAATATTCCGCTTGGAGGCGCTATGTTGCGAGACACAAGTGAAGGCGTGGAAAATAGGTCGGGTGCAGTGGCAGGAACACAGCAATTTTGATTCCCAGTACGTTGATCAGCATGCAGCTAGCATCGCTACGGCATTGATCGGGACACGACTGTCTGGTATTATATAGGGAGCAGTGTGCTTGAGCATCAGGTTAATTCATCTGATACCAGAGTAACTACATCTGCAGAATAGGGCTTTACGAGTTTCGAACATTAATCCTACGTTCCTGGAGGTAGAGGTGGTCCGCCATATGCCGCCACGCGGAACCAAGGTTTGATGTCAACCAAATTCCTCCCAGGCGGATCCTGCCTCTGCATAGCAGCACATGGCGGACCACGGAGATCACCTTTGCTGCCGGCCTGTGGTAAAAATTCAATGGCAACATCATTATGGCAAGTAAAACTGGGTTCCATCAGATCAGTACCTGATCGTCAGGACAATGCAAGTATCTTATTAAGCAAGTATTTGGTCCGAGAGTTCGGGCTGTAACGCAAGCAAGGATGTGGGCGCTCAAGCTTCAACCCCTGCCAATATCGTGATATTAAATGTAATACCAGACAGTCGCGTCCTGTCGCGTCCCGGTTCGATCAAGGAAGCCCAGCATTATGCATATGCCGTAGCGATGCGAGTTGCATGCTGATCAACGTGCTGGGAATCAAAATTGCTGTGTTCCTGCCACTGCACCCGACCTATTTTCCACGCCTTCACTTGTGTCTCGCAACATAGCGCCTCCAAACCGAGTATTCGTAATGGATGCCTACTGCAGTGGCTACAGACTACGTGTACCCCTCGAATTTATCTCCAACGAACCAATACCAATCTTTCGCCATCCATTGTACTTCCTTGCACCAAAATTGTTGTTCTTTCGGAACATATAACCGCACTTGCCGTTGACGGTATACCAATTCTCTGGAATAGTGATTCGCATTTCTTCTTGTCTCTTCACTAGAGCAGGCCCGATCTGCTGCTCCATTGAGGAAATCTCTGGGTACAAACCATCTGATACGATGATTTGGACATGCATTCGGTCGTCAACATACAACGGCGTTTACGGGAGTTCTTATGGAAGTGTATTCACAACACCTTCAGAGTAGGTGATTTCTGGTCCCATATGGACGCTCTAAAGATAACTGGCAGATGCCCTGTCTGCAATGTGACTGAATCTCAACAGCACATTGCTTTGGAATGCTATTCTCCGGAGCAAAAAATAATATGGTCTCTCACGAGACAGCTGTGGTCAAAGAAATATTCCTCTTGGCCAACACTCAACTGGGGGTTGATATTAGGCTGTGACCTCATACGGTTTAAAACAGCAAATGGAGTCAGACCCGAGAAAGAGAGACTGTTTGCAATATTGGTCTCAGTCGGATGGCACTGTATCTGGAACCTGCGGGTGAACCGAGTCATTCCAAATCCCGGTGCAACACTTACCGTGGCTAACATCTACAACCACTGGCTGAGACCGGTGAATTCAGCCTTGCGACGTGACCGTATTCCAACGGACAAAGTTAAATTTGGCCCACTCGCGTTGAGAAAGCAAATTGTACTAAACACTTGGAGTGGGCTGCTTGGATGAGAACTCATTGCCGGATGATTGGACACTCACAGAGGGGGTTTTAGTGGATATTTGGCCAATGAATGGTATAGGATAACTCACACAGGCCAGAGTCCCACACTAGTTAAACTATTGTGCGTAACAGCATTTCCTCCTGGATAAAACTCACTGGCATGACTGGCCCAAAACCAGCAACACAAGCGGACAAATTTAGAATGCTTCTGACTTTGACTTTGTCACCCCAAACGCTCCAAAAAGTAAAAAATAAAAATAAATAAAATGTTCGAGATTCCCAGGCGCATCCGAATAATATCTTGGGGGCACAAAATTCATAGGTAAAGGTGTTCATATAAACTTAAATGATACATAGAAACTATGCTTCCCAGTATATTCAGTCAGCAGGTCATATGTTTGAATCAGGCAGCTGGTAAGTGCTTCAAATGTGCTTTTAAACCCGCGTAGTTGCGGCGTTGAACCTCCTACTTTAATTGAGGCAGATTTTCCACAGCTCTTTTGATTGTCAAGAAGGTGCTGTATATCCATCCTGAAAGTCGATTAATCAAGCAGAATACCCCTTGAATGGGCCTGAGACTTGGTAAAAAGCTTGTAAGATTCACCTTCCAATGGGATCCTCCCAATGTTGAGCTCAAGCAAAAGCAGTTGGGGAGCAGAAAACCATCCACATGCATTTCTGGGGTCAAAGTAAGTCAAAGGAACTCAAAATTGACTCCTGGTACCAATTCGATCCTATGACACCCCTTTCTAGTAATTTTCGTCATCGCTGTCCTGTGGCTGAAAAACCTGGAACCTCCGACCTTGATCATGCTTCCTCATGGCTGTCAAACTAATGTGGCCACCTCATTTTTGCTGTTTTCCGCATACCTTTTTCAACACTGCTATCTTGATCTGACATTTACTGTAAAACAATTCCTGTTCCAAGGTGAATTGAGGCTGACCCCGAAGGGCACCTGGCTTGGAGTTGCTAAAATTCGAGTAAAACACAGGTTCTGGGCGAACTCGAGCCGACCGAAGGTCGGGCAAGGGTGAGCCAGGTAGACTGGTCAATGAGGTGGATGACAGAACAAATATTACCAGCAAATATTGAGCCTGTCATGATGCTGCAGAGTCCAGGATATTTATCCGTGGGCCAGCACTGGTATAGTCGGCGGTACCAAAGCTGCCCGGAGCAATTGCAAGTTTCATCACGGCCATCACTCAACACTTCCTACATCATCGATTCCTCGCCTCAAAGGCGTTAGCTAGTCGAATTTAGACAACCCGATCTTTCGAGTATCGAACTCCCGATTCTGGCCAGCTGTTGACTTGAGCGTGTCGACTTTCCAACGACTCGAACAAGACTCATCCAATATAATTTCGAGGACCAATATTCTGTTGGCGGTCAAATGTTATTCCGACGAATATAGTTGTCAAATATTCGGTTTGTGAAGCTTTTCCTCCCCTTTCCCTCAGCCTGTGAGCTAGACTTAATTTCCGTGTTTAGCACAAACCAGTTTACCTGAGTGTTCAAGTTACCTGAGCTCAAGTTCCAACATAGATCACCGGTTATCCTGGAATAAAGTTGGAAGATTTTTGCAACATCTAAGAGTCTAAGACCCTTAGGCCCTTTCAAATTGGTATAGGTTGAGAAGATCCCCCAACAGAACCTAAATATCCTGAGATCACCCAATACCGCCCGAGTTTGAAACCACTATGTGGCAAGTAGAGCCACGATGTATGAGTACAGCCAGCATGGGATCAAAGTACGGGGATTCTTCGCACCGCAAAAGGTGTGGGACAAAAAAAAACAAAAAGGACTCGTACCGCCATGCGTAGCAATGGCCCCAAACCCCAAGTATATTGCGTGCCAATACTTCGCTCCTACTTACCCTGTACGCAGGTCCTCATCTCAATCGCTACTCTGGGTGCTCAGGATAGTCTGGTACCTTTCCTCGACGCCTGTCCCAAGAATCGCCGCGTATTGGTATTCATGAGCGGGTACGTCCATATCTATCTCCTTCGCCCCGAGCCACCTCATCGTCGTTTTAAGGCACATCTAACTTTCCTCTGGCGATAGACTCGCCTCTCGCCCTCCAATGCATCGTCCCTATCGGCGGATGACAGAGCGTACAGCCCTCATCCGCACGTCGCCCCGTGTCTCCTCCCCTCGCGACTCGTATTGCTCAAGCCCCCGTGCGCAGCGTGTGCTGCTCTTAGCGACCTTAGTATGGCGGTGTGATGTATCAGACACCGCTGATCTCCAGAGGTGCCATGATACATAAACACCGCAAGCTTAGAGGTCCATCTGATATATCAGCCCAGAGTTCTCCTGCATTTTATTTATCAGCCATCACGCCGTTGCTTTCAGCTGCCGCCGCTGTGCTACACGACGAACACGAACATCCGCTTTTGGTTAACAGCAATCAAAGTTTGAACAACGATCAAAATGCTCTCAACGTCGCCGTCGACGACGACGACAAAATTAACGTCTAAATTCACCAAAAAATTAGGGAATGCGGGGGGAGTACATGCGATACATTTAGTTAATTAGCTAATCCAAAGAAGGCCAATAATGGCTTAAAAATGGAGATTCGACCCGAAACGCGCCACCTCCATTATTCTGTCCCCGCTCAGAATTCGAGCCCAGGGCAGCGGACCGCGAAGGGGGAGCTACGGCACATGTCCTGGGCCGACCCGCATACCAGACTGAGCACTACTGCAGGTGCAGCTGCTGCGTCGTGAGCGCGTGCGCCGCGGTGTGCACGCCGCCTCGTAACTGGCGCGTCTTGGCCACGGGCCGCGCATCCGCATGGGGAGCGGCGCCTTGGAGGCCTTGGACGTGGTTAGCGGCTTGTGCAGGGCCTGTGTAGCCCGGACGGCATGTGGTCCTACCTACGGTACCGGCTCGCGTCGCGCGGGGGCAGCGCAGGCTGTCGCGATGCGACCAGGACTCGTAGACACGCCACGCACACCGCGTCGGAAAGGGCGCTTCGTGAGTACCGGCAGTGTATATTCATGAAGACACTTCAGCCCTGCACGCCGCTCGGCACCGGGTGTAGCGTTCCTCAGGCTGCAGCGCCAGCTCGCGCATTCAGCGCCGACAGAGGAATTGCAGAAGTGTGGGGTGGATAGCCGTGCAGCGCGGAGCAGCGTTGTCGATAGAGGGCGATAGCGCGTCTGTTCTGTGGGCCGGCAGCTGGGGATACCGGTCGCACTCTGTCCCGCAGCACCCCGAGCAGCTGGACGTCGGGGCCAGTGACAGATACCTGGCTACGTTACGTGACCATGGATCCGTTGAGGTTGCCACGATAGTGCTTCCGCGAGCAGCAGTTGGTAGGGGTGGTGCCACAATCGTGTTGGAGCAGTGGGACAGTGGTGTTGGACGGGAAAGGATGGGGGCACTAAGAGAGCCGGCTTCATGCACGCCGCACCATCCAGGGCCGGGGCGTCAGTGAGAAGGGGCTGAAATCCAGCTCGCCTGCGCTGCGAATGGGCCAGGACAAGACAGAGGGAAGAAGGATCTAGGTAGGTTAAGCACGTAGCAGATATGAAGGTGCACAGCTGACGCACTGAGCGGCGGATATCACCGCTTTCTCATCTCTCTTCCTCCACAATGGAAATACGTGCACATTTCGGGCAGCGTGGACACAACGAGCCAAGTCCGTGTGAATGGGGACATGTCACCCAGGTGTAGAATAGCCTGTTTGCACATTTTTTGGGCAGTTTCGGGGCAAGAATGGGGACCTGAGAACCGGAGACGTGGAGACCGAGGAAATTGGTGCAGCAGATGATCAACCAGATAAAAGTCGTAGAGCAACTAGTATATGCACTAGTGAAGGACCAAGACCATGTTTCTGAACTTCCATAGTCAAACGAGGTGGTGTACAGAGCACGTCGGGCAGCGATGTCGTCTGGTGAAAGCAGGAAGGTCACGTCGTAACACTTGGTCACTCCGGTGACAGTGAATTCGCATGGGTGTTTCCCAGACAAAGTTCGGGGTCGTTTAACGCTCTGAGGGCCCACAAAAATAATCTAAAATTATAAGGAATGTTAAATTGATGATTTAGACTCATAGATATACACACCGGGCGAAAATCCCGACTTGTGTGGGACTTATGGAAAGTGCGGGGATGTGTCAACTGCGACACTCTCACTCTCAGACTCTCACTCTCAGACTCCCAATTGATTTCTTGTAAGTTACGACACTGTGGCGAGTTGCGACACTCTGATGGGCTGTTGGCAGACTGATTATAGACCATTTCTCATAAATTCATTGCCTGGGGACTCAGTAGGATTCAATTCCCCAACCCTAACCTCTGAGGCAAATATATCCCTGAACCCAGACACTAACCACCCTAACCTCTAACCTCTAACCCAAACTCTAACCACCAACCACTAACCCGGACTCTAACCGAGCACGACATATTTGTACCCGCAGTTAGGGCAAGCGGAGCGCGCCCTAACTGCTTGATAATTGTATGTTTTAGCTAATACAGAACATTATAGATTGGATGACTTGCGACACTGTCGCTATTTTTAGCTGACAGTGTCGCAACTCAGTGGCCTTCGCTTAGTGAGTCTGAGAGTGAGAGTGTCGCAGTTGGTTGATCCCCGGAAAGGGGGAAAGTGCCTAAAACCTTGGATCTATATCAACCGAGGTACGAGGAAGTACTGATATAGAGTGTCTGTCAAGAGAGACTACCTAAAACCCACTAACCGACAAAACCGTTCAATGAAACTTCAAAATCTGTCAAATATGGTGTTCTAGCGTCATAGAAGAGGCCTGAGACTAGCCAACACTGAAAATGTACTCAAATCCGAAAACCTGGGCAAGGGTAAGAAGTCATAACAACGGCTTTCATCAAGTAGGCTAATACTCAGCCTCTAACCCAGAAAACTGGCTCGATAACAACCAAGAATCCATACTGTGGGGGGCCCCTTGATCCGTACCACCACCACGGTCGGATTTCCCACGCCGTTGGGAGGGGTGTGCGCGGCCGCACGACGATGAAAGTGACGCCCGCTGGTCACCGGAGTCTGGCGGAGGCGCATAGACAACGTTCACCCCCCAATGGCGTCAGTACGTCGACGTCCGGCGCAATGTCGCCCACATGTCCGAACAATGAATGTAACCTCATGAGCAATTAAGCCCATAACGACCGCCGACACCGCCGCAGCTACTCTCCAACCACGACAACTGTATACTGAGTCCCTGCTAGGGTCAGCAAACCCTCCGTCCTCAACTCTATGAGCCACTCCCCCTCCCTGCGCAAAGCCCATGGAATCTTTGTGGCGCGGGTCCCCGGGATCGTTCTAGTCACCGAGCACCTCGTGGATACGACGGCTTCCAGTCGGCTTCCCATGAAACGTCGAAGAACTGTACCACGTTTCACCCACGTTTCACACCCTTCCCTCTTCCCATCTACCGCGTCCGCTCGTCGTCGGCGTAATACGCCTCGACGAAGACCTCGACGTCCTCCTGCACAAAGAGAGTCGCTCTCGATGCCGGTCGTCGAGCGGGCCCTCTTTGTCTGCGAACCGCTCCCGGACAACGCTACGTCGGTAGGTCCCGCCTCTCAAGAGAGTTATATCAATTCATTATCCTCAGAACCACCCACCTTGCGCATCGATCCCTTTCACGCAAAACCGTGCATAGGCGATATCCTGTTCTACGCGTCACCAAGCACCGGAGGCTTTGGGGACCCAATCCCCTCTCGCTCTTTGTCCTATGCACGTTAAATATCGCGGGCGAGGTACGCATCCTCTCTACCCCAACATCCAGAACTTAAATCCAGTCTAAATCTACCCAGAAAACCCTCTCCCCAAACCCAAATGGCTATCACTCGTGGCACTAGCGCTCGCACCGCATCCCCCACCCCTTCCGAAAACAGCGATATGTACTATGAAGATTTCAACAACCGCTACGCTAGCCTCTCGCCCGCTCCCAGCCAGACCGCCGATGCGCTGGGATGGGGCAGCGACACTGGGGAACATCGCCACGATGACACCCCGACCCCCCAACCAGCTCGCGCGCCCTCCCCCGCCTCTGTGGTGGTGCTCTCGGAGGACGAGTTCCCCCCTCTCCCGGCTCCCACCCCTGCTACCGTGACTAAGCCCCGCGCCAAGGCCAGCAAGAGCAAAGGGAAAGGGAAAGTCAAAGCAGGTACGCTGCTCAGTGCCGTTCCCTCTACACGTCTGACGTGTCCCATAGCCCCTACCGCGGCCGAGACCCACACCAGCGATAACGACGACCCTTTCCTTGCCGCTGACACCGCGCAAGCTGTTGCCGCTTCCCTCGGCCTCTCGTTGCCACTGGACCATGCGACGGCGGGCGCCTCGTCATCCCGTTGCCCGGCGGCGGCGGGTGCGGGGTCCCCGAATAAACGACTGCGCTCCAACTCCGCAGGAGACGCGGGCCCTGCCCCATATGCCGAGGCTGCAGGTACACCCCCAGCCTTATTAGACCGCCGTTGTACTTACTGCCCCCATAGCTGCGTCTGCGACCACTCCCATTGCCATACCCGCCGCAGCCCGTGACGCCGCGCCAGTGACAACCCCCGCCACCCCCGCCCTTGCGCTCACTGCGCCTCTGGGACCCGCCCCAGTCGCTGCGCCGCCCATCATTACACCTGTTACGCCACCTGTGCCCGCTCCGGCCGCTGTGCCCGCACCCGCACCCGTAGCCGCACCTGTGCCTGACCCCGACCATGGTTTGCCCCCTATGTGGCTCACAGCGGACGGAAACCCCCCCCGCAGCTCGTACTTCCCCACGCCGGCTGGCGGTCTCCCCGCCATCGTGTATTCTGAAGAGCAGCTCTTCCACGATGTCCCCGCCGATCTTCTGGGGATGTATGAGGAGGTTGCGTTCCCCAAATTCTTCCTGTTCGTCAGTGGGGGTAACGGCGCCGTCATGAAGACCCACGGCCTCATCAGGGAGGCCATCGGTAACTACATCAACATTGATCCTGCCGACTTCACCCTCGGCACCCCGCCCACCGCCGCAAACGGAACGAGCCCAGCCCCTTGGCTCACCGCGGACATTCCGGCCCCCCTCGCGCAAGCCATCGTCGACGCACGTATCATTTCCTCAACCGACATAACTCTGTACCCCCTCCCATACAACATGCCAATTATCGGCTTTGTGGGGGTCTTCGCCGGATTTACGCTCCCCAACTCCACCGCGGGCGCGGATGTTGCCCGGGCCCACATCCGCGCCGCGGTCAGCAACAATGGCGAGATCGCCCAGTTTGTCCAGACGCACCGTGATGCCTTCAGCCCCCAGGTTTCCGCGGAGCAGGCGTGGGAGCGTTTCCTCACCTCGGTCTCCGTACAGGGCATTATCCTCATCGTCAACAGTACCAACACCGTCGCTTGGCGCCTCTACGTCGAACCACCCACCACTGTCCGTGAACACTGGAGCCGCCTCTGCTGCCTGTTTGGCAAGCTCCAAATCATGACGGCGCTCCACGGTACGGCCCGCCTCCAACGAGCTTTTAGATGCCACATCTGCCCGTCCATCGATCACCCTACCGCGCTATGCCCGCTCCCCAACCTCCCCGGTTGGCTCGGCCCTACGCCCGCCACCATCACCGCCCTCGAAGACGCGAGCCGCGCCGCTGCAGCCAAGGCCCATGAGCAGATGCGCATCAACGCCTTCGCCGGCGCTGGCAGCGCCAACCCCCGCTCCGTGCAAGGCCGTCACCAGGGCGGTTCTGGCAACAACCCTCGTCGCGATGGGGAAGGAAAGAAGGGAAGTGATCACAAGGGGAAGGGGAAACGCCGTGAGCGTGATGATTTCTTCTAAACCCCCTCACGTACACATTAGATGCACAAAAACTTCTTCGAGTTACGCGCTACGATATTATGTTGTCCCTTTTTGCGAGTAATACACGTACTTGCCCTTTTATGAGTTTGACTTGAGTCCACGATAACGCGGATATTCCTGTATCTGGACTGAAAGCCGGGCTACCGCGACGGCAGCGCGCGCACGTTGCCGCGCCGTTGCCGCTCAACAACGACCATCCTTCTATTCCAACCTCCAATACCATGAACGTACAACCATTAAATACAAGATACAGCGCCACGGACCCTCTTGGAACGCGAGAGGGTTTAGAGGAGCAGGTGCATCCTCCTCGTCAGTGCCCGCCGGCTACGAGATACAACAGTGAAACCAGCGGGAGCCGGGGCGACCGGGGGCCTAGCCCCGGCTATTCTCAGCGAGACCCCCCCGGCAGTGGCTCAACCGTTGCTTTGGCTGCTGCCGAGACTGGCGAAAGGCGACGACTCACGCGCGCGTGTACGCACCGTGGAGGTGAAGACGATGTCACGGTTAATCTGGACATGCCACCTGGGGGTACGGACCCGCCTTCCAACCCGCGAGAGATCAGCCGAACAGGGGGTAACCCGAGTACGGCAAGAAATCAGACGATGAGGAACGCGCCTGGCCCCCGCACCCGAGACATGGCTGCAAATGCCCAAGCACAGGGCGGAGCCTCTGGCTCACGGCGACAACGTGCGCCGAGGGGATGCCCCCAGAACGAGGAACACGCTCCCGCATTCTTCAACCGGAAGAGGGGTAAGCAACAAGTTGGAAACCCCAGAATAGGCCGCAATACCCGGGCTGAAATAAATTTGAAGGCCATTAATATTAATGGCATTAAAGCTACCTCGCTGTCCCAAGACAGCCACAAGTGGCATGGGATCCACCGAATGATGAGAGAACAGAATATAGGAATATTAATTGTCTCTGAGACACACATGTCAGCTGCTCAGGCCTTGGAGGTACAAGATAGCTTTATGGGTAAGCGTCTGCAACTCTTCAATTACGAATACCCCGAGAACCCCGCTGCGAAAGGCATCGCTATAGTGTTAAACCGAGAAATTACTAACGTCGATGGAGTGAAAATTCACTACCTCATACCTGGTAAGGCGATCCTCGCAGTTATTCCGTGGCATGGCACACGGACTATGACAGTACTGGGACTATATGCCCCCACGGAGTCCGATGAGGAAAAAATTAAATTTTGGGACGCGCTGTGTGAACTCTGGCTTACCGTGGACCTGCCGGTGCCCGACGCAATAGGTGGAGACTTCAACGTTGTGCCGGACGCGATTGACCGACTACCGCATCGCGCGGACTCCGAGGCAGTAGTAGCCGCGTACCTACGCTTCATGCGCCTAATGGAAGTCAAGGACGGTTGGCGACAACTTAATCCAGACTTAAAAGCATATACTCACGTCAGCACCCGCGGGACACTGTCCCGCATCGATCGCATTCTGGTCTCACCCACCCTCCTGAAAAACTGCAGGCACTGGAATATTGAGGACACGGCTGGCGGCCTCACTGACCACCGGATGGTGTCAGTGACAATTTCTGCCCCAGGAGCGCCCTACATCGGTAAGGGGCGATGGGCATGCCCAATTTTGTCCTGTATGATAAAGACTTTATCAGTTTCGCCATGGAGGCAGCTGTCAAACTTGAAGAGTCCATACCTGAAATGCGCACAGAAATATCAAATGCACAGACTAGAGCGAAAGTTTTTAAAGATTCGGTCCTGGACTTTGCCAAAAGAGAGCGAAGACTGCAGTCGGTGCATCGGAGAAGAGAAGACAAGGTCTGGTGGCAGAACGAGACACGTTACTAAAAAAACCTGCACCAAAACCCCTGACGAGGGGAGGGTCGGAAATCCAGCTACTGTGGAACACAGTGATGACCCACCTGTAATAGAAGCCCCTTGCTGGCCTGCCGGAGGAAAATCACAGTCAGAAATTGCCGAGATAGTCGCGGCGATCGAAAAGAAAATAGACGACATTGTTGATCGTCAAAGAGACAGAAAACGACTAGAAACGAAAGTCCGCGGCTTTACCGAGCTGAACCATATAACTAAATACGCCGTGAATCTCAGTAAAGATACAAAGCCAAGAGATACAATAACTTACCTGCGCAGAACGGACACCGTACCAGAGAAGGGGAGTCGACGCTCTTCGGAAATGGCGGAAATTGCCCGCAACTACCACGACGACCTCCAGTCTGATGGGAAGATATTGCACAAGAAGTGCGTGAAGAGGCTCGGAGGGAAGCTCTGGCCTCCATACCGCGACCCGGGGATGGGGTAAATATGAAACCGCTATCTGAGAAACTCACAGAAGAGACGTACTGAAGGCCCTCATGGAGGCAGCGCCTGGAAAGGCGGCCGGGATAGACGGCCTTGCTACAGAGTTCTGGAAACGCCTCCACGCTATGGATAAAGAAAATAGGCAGGCCGCTAGAGGCAATACCCCAGAAGAAAACTTGTGATATAGTCAAAGTACTTACCTGGGTATTTAATGACATAGAAGAACATGGCATGGTTGAGGGAACCGAGTTCTCTCTAGGCTGGATGTGCCCTCTTTCAAGAAAAAGGATGCGACAGACATTGCGAATTACCGACCGATTACCGTGCTAAATTCTGACTACAAAGTATTACCAAGGCGTTGGCAAATAAATTAAGCAGAGTTGCCCCATACCTAATACACAAGGACCAATCCGGCTTCATGAAAGGGCGCAAGATTACTGATGCCATATACCTCGCCATGGAGGTTGTTGAATACACCGAAGAAGATCTGCAAAATGGGGTAATCATTGCCCTGGACCAGGAGAAAGCTTATGATAAGACGCTGCATACTCGCTAACGAATTAAGTAATTGCGTCATGTGGCTGTGGTGAATTCTACTTCCGCCTTCAATCACTACTTTGCAGCAGCACAATAACTTTCTGAACTTTGAAACATTAAATACAGAATGAATAGATATTATAGGTCATGAATATAAGTCAAAATGGAATATGGCCACCTTTAGCGGCAATGACAGCTTCGACACGATCATTCATACGTGATGTGTGCTTGGCAACATCGTCGTCTGTTAACTGCTCCCAGGCTTCCACCACCGCTGCTTTCAGCTCTGCAAGGGATGAAGGGGGGTGTGGACGAGCACGTATGACCCGTTTGAGGTCGGACCAAAGGGGTTCTATGGGGTTAATATCGGGTGAGGATGCAGGGTGTGGGAAACACTTGATACCACGCCGTGCCAAGTAGTTACGCGTCGATTTGCTGGTATGGCTCGCTGCGTTGTCCTGCTGGAACACAACGTTGGGGTTGGTACGCTTCGCCTGTGCATAGAAATCCACCAGAACTCCATCAATAACCTGCTCCTGGTATCGGGCAGAGTTCATCCCTCCGCCTTTCCCTCCCGGATAATCCAACACAACCAGTGGTCCCTTCTTCCCGTTCATGATGCACCCCCAGACCATAACGCGTATGCTTGACTGCTTGAAGGTCGGGACTAGGCAGTCCGGGTGGTAGACTTCGTCTGTGCGACGTGTCACGTACGTAGTGCCCTTCGAACCACCAATATAGACGTAACACTCGTCAGACCAAATGGGATTGTCCCAATCCTGGTTCCTATGCTCCCTCCCCCAGCGCGCACGGGCTTTACGATGCTTGGTATTGAGGTAGGGGACCTTTCTCCCCTTTCTGCGATGGTAACCATGCGCAGCCAGGACATTGCGCACGGCAGTATCACTGATTGGTGGGTCGGCTTGGTTTCCGATGTCGCCAAGCGGTTTGCGGCGGTTTCTGACAGCATCACGAACAATTTCGCGTTCTGCACGCTTGGTGACCTTCCGTGGTCTCCCGGCACGCGGCCTGTCTGCAGTGGAACCAGTTTCCTCGTATTTTTTAACCAGATCTTGGACTGTGCGTGTTGGTACATTTTCTTGGTTCCCGGCTTCTTCGCACGATAACCCGGCTTTGACAGCACCAATAACTCTGTCGCGCCGTGACGGGCTGTGGCGATGGTATGCAGTGCGAACGGGGGGCATGAGATGAGAGAACGCGTCAAGAATGTGTGGTAGGAGATCAACAAACACAGTTGACATGTGACAGAGTGACATATGACGCAATTACTTAATTCGTTAGCGAGTACATACCTCTGGGATACTCTCAGGAAGCATGGCCTCCCTGAATTCTTTATAGACACTGTGAAATCACTCTATAAATTTGCCGACACCCGGGTAATTGTCAATGGGGAAATTAGTTCGTCCTTTCGTGTTAGAAGAGGTGTCCGCCAAGGCGACCCGCTATCGTGCCTGTTATTCAATTTGGCGATCGAGCCACTAGCCTCAATGCTGAGAGGCTCAAACCTTAGAGGTTATGCGATACCCGGGGTCGCAGAGAAGGCGGTGGTCCAGCTATTTGCAGACGACACCACAGCCTACCTAAGTGAATATGACAAATTTGAGGACCTACAGAAATTACTGGAGAAATGGTGCCTCGCGTCCGGTGCTCGCTTCAACGTCACAAAGACGGAGATCATTCCGTTTGGGACCCCGGCATTTAGAACACATCTTCTGGAAACAAGGCAATTACACACCGGGGATAGCCAAATTCCGCCCAACATCCACATCGCGAGAGAGGGGGAAGCGGTACGGATACTCGGAAGTTTCATTGGAAACGGAGTCGACACGTTTGGTGTATGGACACCAGTTCTGGAGAAGATTGACTCAGACTATGAGCGCTGGGCAAACCTCAACCCAACTATGATCATGAGGAAGAATATTGACCAGATAATAGCTGGCTCGCGTTCACAATACCTAGCTCAGGTCAATGGCATGCCACCGGCGGTGCTGAAACATATACTTAGAGGACAGAGGGAATTTATCAATGATTCAAAATCATCGAT